>VWPW01003291.1:340129-510117 GCA_013389825.1 Crypturellus undulatus | reverse complement strand
TGTCTGATACGCCCCCAAAATTCAAGCTGCTCTCGCGTGTTGACCTAGGTTTATGGGCCGAGCTTGGGGGTGGTCTGAGTCGAGTTCAGGCTCTTGGGCCCCAACACACCGGCCCAGTTAAACAGAGAGTTGGGGCCTCTTGCTCTCAAGTGAGAAAACATCTGTGTGTCCTCACAGGCCAGACCTGCAGGGCTGCCTGGAACCCAAACAAGGAGTCTGAGAGCTGCACGCTCAGCCCTAACTGGAGTACATGAGGGCGCCTATGTTCTTTACCAGCATTGATGTCATAAATATCCCCATTAAGTAGCAATTAAGCTGCTGGGATTTGGGCTGAATGCCATTATAAGAGGTAATTATAAAAGAATTGGATTAATTAGTTCCTGAATTATTTATGTAGACATAAATATTGCACATGAGATCAGCGTTAAACAGGAAGAGAGGAAAGGAATAGCATGAAGAGGGGAAGGATACATTGATTTACACTATTTTTTTCAATTCTTTCTTGCCAAAATACTAAGAAAAAGTTGAAGTTTGTTAAAAACTAACTATTCCTACTGCTAATGTGCATACACCACCTTATCAGCTTTTACTGAATCCCCTGATAGAGCAATTCTGTGTGCTTTTGTAATCTTCCCAAGTCACCACAAATAATAAGCAGTGAGAGTTCTCTCTTGTCAATACAATGAAGTCAATCTTCTGCCTGTTGCAGTATAATTTAGAGCTGGGGGAAGTGACTGATTTCACAGATATTAACTTTATCGAATATACAAACAACAGATGTATTATAGAGGAAAGAAATTTTGTCTGAGCAGCACAAAGAACTAGGGCAATCAGCAAATTCAATCTGCTTTTGACACTGCAGCATTCCCTTAGTCTAAAGACACTTGTCAGCTGTAAAAATAATATAATACAAAGATGCGGAGAAGTGAAAACAAGGCAGGCTATTTAGTATGCAAACAGCCAAGTAGTTTAAACAGGAGGCATTTATGAAAAGAAAAAAAAAATGTCTTGCTGTAAAATTGCCATCTCTAAATTTATTAGTTTTCATGTTTCAGGGACAACTTTATTGGGTCAGGAAGAAATTTTCTGTATTGTACCCACAAAACATATGTTAAAGTATCTTTGTTTTCCCTGTCTTTTTATAAGATGGATGGAGAAATCTTGTGTGTTTGGTGGTATGTGTTTGGTGGTGGTGCTGGCCAAGGCAAACCCAGGGCAAGTGGAGCTTGAAAGTGAAGAGTCAAATAGGATCTTTCCCTCGTCAAAACGTTCTTCATCAGTAAGTGCAATAACTGAGCAATATGCTCAGGAAGTTTAGTTGCCTGGAAATGGACTGGCAAACAGTTTTGTGGAAATTACAATTTTCTTTAGTTTTCCTGAGCATGTACTGTAATAGTAGCTGGTTGCACTTGGGTTTTTTTGTAGCACCGGTCAGCAGATTCCGGAGCATTTTGAAGTTCTGTTCATAATCTTAAATACAAGGCTGCTCTTTTACAGGAACTGTAGTGCAAGGGGGCAGGCTTGGAATTTTCTCAGGGGAAAAAGTTCTGGAAAAAAAGGGGAATGACGGGAGTAGTTTTTCCTCTTGATTTACAAGGCTGTCAGTGTGCAACAAACCAGCTACTTCTACTTACCAGTTAGCAAAGAGCTATTCTGTACCGCTCTAGCAACCAAAATTGAACGGGCTAGTCTCAAATGTGTGTGCATGTGGCTCTTCCAGTGACACAGTAGTGATACGTTTCTGTGCTTTTATTGCTGATGAGGACAGTTCTCTTATGAGTTGTTACTTAAGCACTAGTTTCTTTATTTTTAGCAGAACAGGGAGATGCAAGAGGCCTCAACTATGGTCTCTCTTTCACCAAAGAGCAGAATTTGGACAATGAACCACAAAGCTATTGGTGTTGCCCATGCAGAAGCCTTTTTGGCTGCTATGGGAAGGACAGCCTTAAATCTCAGGCTGGAAGAGCTACCTTTTGGCGAAGGCAGTTTTGCTCGTGTTGGATTTACAGGTTTTGGCAATCTGACAAAACTTTAGAGGAGAAAGTCAAAACAAATCTTCCTGACTTTGTGTAAATTAATTTCCATTTGGCTCATTAAAATGGTCAATCTGTTTACTCTTTTGCATAAAATAATATTTTAGGATGTTTTGACATTATCAAAATGAAGTGGTTCTACATAATGGAAACAAAGCAGTTTAGTCTTTCTGTCTCATGAAGGATTTTAATTTTTTTTTCATAGTAATTAAAAATAGATTTTGAAATGTCAGTGCTTCCCTGGAATTCAGAAATTGAACTTTCTGGAAAGCTTTGTTTTCTTTTCCTGAACTGGGAAAACTGTTACATAGATTTCAACCTCTAACTCACCTCACCTGGTGCAAAGCAGCTAGAATAAAAGTCAGATTTGGGGGCTGAGAGTTCCTGAGCATGACTGATGATTCTGATTTTGCTGGTGCAAAATGCAGTGTGCCATTTGGGCAAGTGACTTAATTTGCCTGCCTCTGCCTGCCAAATGGGAATAACACTGGTCACTTTGTGCATCCACAGGAGGCCCTGAGATTGGGCTAAAATCAGTTATGAGGTAAGGCATTAAAAATAAAAAAAAAGGTTTAAAACTCTTCTCAAGAGAGTGCTGAGTGCTGTTAGCTTCGTGCTTGCTTTAACGAGGCTCAACATTGGGGATACCCAACACGGGGCTGCAGTCCTGGAGCATTAATGGTATCTCACTGTGTGGTCTGGGAGCAAGCTTTCTCCTCAAAACTGTCCGCAATGGGACGACTTATATACACAGACGTATATAAACGTATATACACAGACGTATACAAACAGTCTGCAGAGAAACGTAAATGTTTGTACGAACCGTCTGCCAAAGCCAATGGATAGGTTCTCCGCTGCGGCCCGGCTCGTTGCCAGCATGATAAGCAGTCGTCTGTGTGTCATGTACAGGAAACCGGGGCACAAAACTCGCTCCACATCACAAATGCTCCATCCAGCCCCTGTGGGGAAAGGATAAAACTTGAAGATGAGCTTCCATTTATATATTCCAGCCTTTTTCACCCCAAGAGCCAGCTGCGCCCCTAGCAGTGCTGCATAATGAGACTTTGGTAGGGTCAGTCTGGGAACGAGGATGTTCTTAGGCTTAGCCTGTGGGCAAGGATGATGCTATTATATGCGAGTGGCTTAAACTGGAAACGTTTCACACAATTCTACTGGTACGATTTAAATAATGAAGCAGCCTAGTGTCCCTGATCCCTTTAGGGGTGGCGTGCAGGCCTCGGCGGGCAGCCCCGTGTCCAGTGACGCCGGCTACGGAGCTGCTTGCGGGAGAACTAATGGCTGCGCTGGGACAAGGCCTGGCAATGATGGTACCAGAGCGTTCTTTGGCTTTGACTCTTCTTCGGTGTGGCCGGGGCCAGTGCGTGTCCCCACGGTGAGGCCAGGGACGCCTTCAGCCCACGCGGGAGCAGAGGGGCACGTGATGGCATCCAGGCCGGGGGAGCCGCCGCCGCCATTCCCTGTGCCAGGCCCCGCTCCCGGAGCGGCCGCTGAGGGAAACTGGCAGGAGAAACGTACAAACAAACTAAAATACACACACACACACACACACCAAAAAAACCCCAAAAGTGGTAATTTCCCCCTTCCCCCCGCGCGGCCCCGCGCGCCGCCGGCAGGTGGCGCCGCAGCCCCGCGGACGCGCGGCGGCTCCAGGTCCCTGCGTGGGCCCGCGGCCGCCATGAGGGCCGCAGCCCGCGACCTCCCGNGCTCCAGGTCGCTGCGCGGGCCCGCGGCCGCCGTGAGGGCCGCAGCCCGCCACCTCCCTCGGGCTCCGCAGGGCCCCGTTTTAACCGTTTTCTCCCTAATTTCACCCCCGGGTTGCCCCGGCGAGCGGCGGTAGCTGCGGGAGCGGAGGGCGATTTCCAGGCGCTCCGTGGCGGATCCCTCCGGTCAGCGCTGCGGCGGTTTGCGGGTGCAGGCGGCATCCTCCGCCCTGCATGCGGCGAAAACAACACTTATTTCTCACTTGTTACTGCGTGACTGCAGCCCGTCGCTGCGAGCTGTGTTTGCCTTCCTGACAGCGTTGCTCTTGGAACCGCAGGAAATCTATTTATTTATTTATTTTTACTTTATGGCTAAGAAGCTCTTAGCAAATTACCATTCACCAAAGGGAATCGGTTTGCTTCTTCTTGGCTATCGGGCTGGCTTTAAAGCCCCAAATAGGGGGTGTTAAGCAGCCCTTGGTGCTAAGCGGCATTTAACCTCAGCGGAAGGAGAGCAATTTCGCTAACAGCAGCCGGGGTTTTTATAAGGCACCATTTTTACCCCAAGGAATTATCCCTTCGGAGGCAGTCGTGCTTCCTCGTGGCGAGGCGTGAGGTTCTCCAGGTCTCGCTTGGCCCTGGTTCACCCGTCTATCTGGCCTGTCAGTTCTTGCTCCTCTATTTAATACACGAGGGGAGAAGGAGAGCAGAGCTCGATGGCAGTTCAGTGCCAGAGAGAGGTGTAAATCTCAGGAGCTCAAACTCTCGGCCCTATTCTCCCTTCTGATGCTGGGGCGCAGTGAAACACTCTTTCCGCAGTATTTTTAGCTTGGCTGGAAGAAGCAGAAATCTTCTTAGCAGAAATCTTCTAAGAGGTAGGAAATGCTCCTGCCCTGTTTGTGTGAGATTTCTAGCCTGTCTGTAGCGCTGTGCAGGAGCCTGGGGTTAAACAGGTGAGATGAGATGCTGTGGATTAAACCTTCTCACCCGTTGTAGCCACGTTATCCAGTACCACTCCTGACAGCTGAGGGCCAAGGAGAAAGCGCTCAGGAAATTGTAGAATGGGCATTTAAACACTTAGGAGGGCAGCTGTGGCAAAAATGATTTGAAAGAGCCCACCTTTCCCTCTTTGGTGGTTGTGGATGGCTTAGAAGCAGCAGCTGAGGGGACCTTAGTTTCATTCTCAGCCTGGTGCCCTACGGTACAGAGATGAACATTGTTTAGTGCTTCAAAGAAGGGAGAGAAAAAAAAAAAGTTAGATCACATAAAAGTGGGAACCCAGCTCTGCTTTCCAAAAGCCTCGGAGAAAAGACATGCCTCACTGCCTCTAAATTAGATCACAAATTTTCTGGCTGATGGCAGCATCTTAGTGTTCACCCTGAAGGCAAAGATCTGAACAAATTATGTTTTACTGTCTGAGGTTCTTGTCTCTGTGCTGCACTTGCACAAAAGGCAGAGGAATATATCTACATGGAAATGTGGTGGCTTTGGATGTTTTTGGGGAAGGTGCAGCAATTAAAAGCAGGGGAACCTTTGCACCGCCTGTGTGGTAGACTATCTGCAGCGCTTAAACGCGTGTCACCAGGCTGGTGAAATACAATACTCCAAGGGAGAAAGGGCAAGTGATGGATATGTGTGCTGCAATCTGGAATCACTCACAGAGTTTATTGCCAGGCTCTTTCTTCAATCAAATTCTTCATAAACATGGGGAGCGCTGATGTTGACATCTGCTATCTCCTGCATCGACGGATGTGTTTCTGCCTCTCTTCTCTTGTCAGAAGCGGTGTCCTCAGGCCTGAGAAGCTTTTTGGTGCCGAGTGATTTTGCTTGCAGGGTTTCGTTCCCTCCTTGCCACGTGCACGCGGCGCTCGCTCATCTTCATGCACTGAAAGCAGGATCAGACCCGCAGGAAGCACGAGGCGACACACTTGACAAAAGAGGAACAGATGCAGATGTGATTCTACCCTTGGCTCAGAACTCGTCGTTTGTTCCCCTAATTGATTGTTTGCTACCAAAATTAATGTTTTCTGAGCAAGAGCCAATGATGCCCGTGGCTGTTGTCAGCTCAGTAAGCTGATCAGAGCTCTGAGCAGGTATCAGAGATGGGCTCGGGACTCCTGCGGATCCGGACCACAAGGCACGTTGTCTTCAGCGTAAATACCTTGAGGTATATTTAATTTAGAGGCATGCGAATCACCTGACAGGAGGACACAAAGAACTGAGGAGGTGGATGCATCCAAACTGAGTAAAGATACACTTGTTCTGGCAGCCCTCACTGGGGAATGCTGGATGTAACTGCACACACTACACTTAGAAAATACCTCTGCCTGCACCTACCAGCATTTTTGGATAAAGTAAGTGTGAGTTCCTCCATTCTAGGGCTGAAAGGGAGCACCAGATAATTAGGCCAAGAGAAGAGGGACATAACCATATCTTTAAACTGGGAAGTGTGTGAGTAATTTTGCCCCTTCCCTCTGCCCCAACACACATGCATACCCATGTGCATGCATAGGAAATGCAGGTCTCTTTTTTGTTGTTTTTGTTTTGTAGGGAGGCAAACTTTTTTTTGCAGTGCTTTTAAAGAAAGAGAATGCCTTTCTGAACCTCCCTCTGCAATTCCACGCTGTACTGCGCTCTGTTTTTTTCTCTGTTTGTTTTATGTGAACGAAGTAGGGATTTTCACAACCAAGTTTCAAAGGTTAAAACGAGTGAAGTCAGCAGTAAAATATGCGAATTCAACCTTTGGCTGTATCTGTGTAAACCACTTAATTTCATAAGGTTTGCAGTGCTATGGCAAGGAGACTTGTATTTTCTGCTTGTCAGAAGGACATAAGTTCTGAATGGGAGGAAGAAAACAGAGCTCAGAAGGGTGTTCTCTGAAGTTCGCTTGTGTGCCTGCCTATTAATAAGAATTGATTTTGTTGCAGTTTATATATGACCTTCTCCGGGACTGCTCCTCTTCTGTAGGATTCAGCCCTCCCTTATCCATGATTTATCCATGGCAGTTAGTTTATATCTAATAGAAAAGCACCATAATGTAATACACTCTGCATGTATCTTTGCTTTAGTTTCCCAGGAATAAAACGTCTCTTCTCCATATTCCTGTTATGATGCGTTGTGTCCTACTATATATCTCCTGCGTCCTATAGGGACCAAAAGTGACTATAACAATGTGCAGCTACAGCAGAATAGGGCCCTGACATCAGCTCTGGGGTATTGGCGGTGCTTTGGTATAAATAGACAATAATACGGTTGATGTTGGCTCCATTAGAGCAATGAGGAGCTTTGCAGGTGCTATCAAAGCAGTTAGTTGTAGAGGTTCTGCTACAGTCAGATCAACAGTCTAGCAACTAAAAACAGCAACAAAAGCAAATCTGGTTGCTGTAATGATTTATTTTAACCAAATTTCAGCTTTCATTAAAAGAAGTAAAGAAAAGGTCAGGTTCTCATCTTCAGGATGGAGAGAAAAGTTTTATAAGCATTAAGCAAGTGTGACCCGGCATTTCAAAGATCAAAAGTCAGTTCCTATTCAGAAAAGCAAATGCCAGCTGCAGACAATTGCTAAATGCTGTTATTATTTATTGATTTTTTTTAATTTCATCATTTTAATGACTGTGTTGTGAGCCTGGGGAAATTGCAGTCGAGGTTTTGATCACTGAAAATTGGCAAAAACTGTTATACAATCAATGCTAAATGGTGCCAAAGATAAAGAAGTATGTGCTGACCTCTATAAAAAGTTCTCATATCTAGATGAGGAAAAATCCTGCTGATATTTGTACTTTTTTTCCCGTTATGCTTCTTACCTCTTCTCTGTGAAATTTTCCAAAATATCCATCAGGACCTGGTGGATCATACTGTTTCTTACGGTGTATATTTGTTATGCAAATTATCATATTTCATTATGCTGGCTGTCTGAACTCATTCATTGGAGAGAAAGGCCCTCTACCAAATGTAATTTTCTAAAAAGGCTCTTCTGGGGATGCGAGCAAGGATATGTTAATGTAGGTGTGTCCAGGACTATGTTTCTTTGTTAGAATTTATACATGTAAAATGTATCTGGAGATTACTTAATCATGTGGATGCAATTATTGTATTCACTGAGGAGCAAAAGGGGTATAACGGGAAATGGTCAGAGCCATCTTGTTGCATAATCTGTTGCTGGTTGGAATGGAGCAATAGGGATGGAAAATGTATGTTCCAGCGGTGCCGGCACAGCGGGAGAGGGGAGCGTTTGGCTGGGATTGGCCATGGCCAAGTGGGTATGAGCAGACCTGGCTTCTGCCAGGCACTAGATAGTTAAAATGTGGCCAGATTTGAGGAAGTCAGTGATGAAACTGAGCCCCCAAAATGTGAGTGCACGGTACTGGTGACCACCATCAGGAGGACTGCAGTCAACCGAGGGAGACAGGAGCGTTCAGAGAGGATTCAGTTTGCTAAATAGCCACTATTTAAGAGCTTCTATCTATCTAGCCTGAGATTAGACAGGGTAAATCTACACTGAAGTGCCAAAATACCTTTTAAACCATGGCCATTTCTTTGTCTGTGCTATTATTTCCATATCTGTACAGCAGACATGATGCAGATGCCCCTTCCTGGCTTGAGAAGGAGGAAAGATAAATCCGTTCATATTTAAGTGTCTCTTTCTCATTGCATTTTTAGGCACCTAATGTCTTTAAAAATCTCTTTGCATCTGAATTCCCTCGTTGATAAATTCAGCAGTGTTCTGAGTGTGTTGTGGTCCTGTGCAGCTCCTGCACAGCACGGTGGGTGCTGAGACCGTGAGCACGTGCTGTTCTTCACCAGCAAAAGGACCCCTCAGCCCGGCCGTGAAACAAATCAGCAGGAAGGATAATTCCACGGGTAGAAGGACAGGCTCAGCTCCTGGTGGTGTCTGCACTAGCGTAACTAATAGCAGAACTTGCTCTTCACTCTCCTTTTGGCACTAACCTTTCCGCTGTGTTGCTGGAGGGGAAGGGAAGCTATTGAGGATGGCTGCCTCATACAAGGACAATAATGATAGCCGTAATATTTTACATGTCTTTCCTTAACAGGGCTTGCTGGCAAGAGGGAAGAGGAGGATGTGATTTCTTTAAGCCCTGCGTTTTTAAATGAGGAGGTATAACTAAAAAATGAGCGAGGTTTACCAGGAGCAAGTTAGAGTTTATTATTAATGTTGATTAGTTTTGTTCTTTCAGTTTTTAGAGTGTGAGGCTGAGTGATAAGAGATGTGCATGAATGTTTATTTGATTAGAGCCAGCAAATAAGTCCAGAGGGCGGTTGCTTTTGCTGGGTGTTTTTAATAACCAAATAATTTCTTTGATATCATTTCACAGACAACTAATATGAGTCACAACATTTAAGGCAGTCGTTTACCTCCAGGGGTTGTTTTCGACAATGTATTTCTTTTTTCCCTGGTTTATTTATTCATTTTTCTTTTTGAGGAGAAGTAGACTGTTAACCTCAGACTGAAAAGTGGTTCTGAAATACCTGACTTGGGTTTACCAGAGAGATAAGCAGTAATTAAAAGGTGGCCAGCGTGGTTTGGGAATATGCAAAAGCTCAACTCCGATCTCTGCTTGAAATGTATTGGGTTGAATTGTAGGTAAAGTGAGCCCTGAGGGGCTGAAAATTTGGTCTCTCGCGAGGACACAGAATCACAGAATGGCTGAGGCTGGAAAAGACCCCTGGAAACTGCCTGGTCCAGCCCCACTGTTCAGGCAGGATCACTTAGAGCAGTTGAGTTTTGAGTATCTCCAGTGATGGAGACTCCCCAGTCTGCTCCATTATTCAGTCACTCTCACAGTATTTTTTTTCTTACATTTAAGTGGAAGAGGTAACTGATCCCAGTCTATAACATTTAGTGCAGAGAAGAGAGAAATTCCAGTCGAACATTTCTGTATTTTCCAATTCTGTCCATCTTGAAAAAAAAATCCTATTCTATGTTGTCACTATGGAGACATTAGCTTAATTTTTCAGTGGGACTTGAAGAGAAAAAGCATCAGTAAAAGGCACGAGAACTAATTGTTCCTGCTGAGGGTCTGCTGAAGTCTGTGCAAAACCTACCAGGGACATCAGCAGAGAGAAGTTTTCTTCCAGGTGGTTGATGGAAGTGAGGGAGGCACCTGTCTCGGGTCCTCAGCTGCAGGGATGGGCCTGAATCTAGTGCCCGTGTCAGCATCTAGTGATGGTGCAGCAGCTCCTGTCTGCAGACAGACTTTTGTTCAAGTGAACAGGAATATTTCTTTAGTCTCCAAGGTCACCTCTAGATGTGTGGTTCTTGCGTATGATTCCTATTTAAAGGACAGAGAAACCACTTCTACCATTTTTATATGGGAGCAGCACGTACTGCAGTGATCTCTTCTGCTCCTTAAATAACCCCTCTGGGCTAGCTGTAACACTTAGATAATTTAATGTGCAAATTTGCAGGTTGCCGTCATTATGTTCCTTCTCGTAAAGTACTTTATACTTTAGGAACAATTTGGCCGAGGCAGCAGAGATACTTCTGTGTAAATATGTCATGAGATCAAGCTTTTTAATGTTCATAAAAAGACAGGATGTCAATTTAAAGTCTCATCTGTCCCATGCATCTTAGGTCCACTGATTTATGAAGTACTGTAAATTGCAATCATATAAGCCTGTAACACTCTGGCAGCTATTTAAATAGCAAAACTTTCCTCCAAAAACATGATATATAGAAGACATAAAAGTTTCAAAGAGAGAGTCTGGTTTAATAGGGAAAGGGTATTAGCATTCATTTACTGACAAGAGAGACCTGATTTTCCTTACAAGAAATGCTCCTTTCGTAGCCACCCCATGCTTAGTATTAATCAAATAGCTTTGCTGCTGCTACCAGGATCCTGGATGAGATTCTGCTTCTGGGGAGCTGGGAAAGGTTAATACTCTCTGAATACGCTGGTGACACACTAACGAGTTGAGCAGTCAGGGCAAGCACTGAATTTCGTGTCCCCGCAAAGTTTGCTGCAGAAAACAAGCTTTCATTAAACACGTAGTCACCACCAAGAAGGAGGCAGAAGTGGAGGTACCCGTCTGTGACCAGAAAGTGTAAGGGCTGAACCTCATCTTAAGTGTGCCCAGGTTTACCCAGGCTGTTCCCTTATGCTCTGCCTACCCCAGTCGCGGGTTCACGCAGCTCCGGGGGGACAGGGCTGCCAGCAGGCAGAAGTGCAAATGCCTGCCGCTTTCAGGTGCTTTAGATTGGCACTTCTGAGATGATAAAAGACACACGAGTCTCATGAGATGGGAATAGGGGATTCAAGCAGTCTGGCTAACTCACTCGTGTTGGCACAGAAACCTTTGTTTGCAAGTAAGCTGAAGTCTTCAGCATTTAAAATAGCTCTTATCTTCAAGGCCACGATGACAAGAAAAAAGCTGTAGATCACCCTGCACCATGGCTAGCATGGAAGAAATGAGAAGTAGCACAGGACGGTGGTTGGTGCTGAGGTGGTTTTTAATATCAGAAGCTCTCTGTAGCTCAGAATAAGAATGATGGTGTGAAGATTTCCCATCTAATAAATATCTTAGATGGTAAAGATATTTACTTAGAAAAAAAACATAACTAAAAGGTAATTCTCTTCAACATTTAACTGTATTTGGAGACTATTGAATATGAAATTACTCTGTAAAACTGGGATCATTTTGAGAGACCCATCACTAAATCAGTTCATAATTTTGAATGTCTTAGGAGGACAAATACTGTGTGTTAAAAGCTGTAATTCTTGTTTTATGGATGGGGTAGGGATACTGTGGCACTGAGGCTGAGGCCACCCATCCTTAGTATCCTTGTGTATGTCATCCCACGCGACCAGCCCCAAACTGCTCAATACATCTGCAGCAGAGAGAACATTGAAAATTCATCTTCAAAAATATAGAGCAACGTGGTGCTTTGGTGGATGTGGGGATCATTCTGGATGCCAGTTTGGTAATGACATTAACAAAGTGCCGCAGTGTGTGGCAGCACAAGGGGGAGCGCTGAGAACTGGCACCTGCAAGCTGCCCAGTGGGAAATAACATTTTGTGCACTTCTCCTAAGGAGGCTAATGGGACCTCTTGCCCTCGGGGTTCACATAAGGCTTTAAGGAAGAAATTAAAATCTCACTGGTGAACATAAGCCTAGCACTGGGCACTGGACTGAGCTGTGTCACTCCAATACAAATGAGGCTGGAGCCCTCTGAAATAATTGCGAAAATGCTAGGTGTGATGTGCCTCTTACCAAGCCAAAACCTTTTTGGTGTGTGTATATGTGTGCGTAAAGCTAGTGTTTAATTTCCTATAAACCAAACTTTCTATTATAACATTATCCTGTAGGTGCAACAAGATAGCTACCGTGGTACATTAGGACTTTGGAAGGCCTCTCGGAGACCTGTTGGACCTGCCTGGAGGAGGAGGGATACCCTAAGCGAAGATGTGCCACAAGTACCAGCTCAGCGGTTTGTACAGCGAGGCATTGCCAAGTTTGTTAAACTCCCTAGTTCTGCTGTTCTTGTGCCGGGAAGGAATGAGTTGTCATAGCTGGAAATATGCTGTAGTTAGCACGGGCTCAGTCAGGCTGAGCTCAGTCAGGCACCAAGCTGCAAGGGAGTCAGAGCCGTCTGATCATCCCTTCCCTGGGCCTGTGAAATGGGGCTTGCTGAGACGGCAGCCTGACGTGACGGGGAGCAGGTACAAACTGCCCCGTGTGCCACAGTCATCGGTTCCACCTGGTTTAGTTCTGACTTCAGGGCTGTGTCAAACAGAGATTCCGCACGGAGATGTAAAGTGCTGGATTGAGCCTGAGGTGCTGTCTTCATAGTGTGATAATTCCGCTATCTCCAGGCCAGAATCTCAGTGAATGTTAACTTCTACACCTCGCCTAAAGTTAGCGATATTAAGATTTGACTCATGATCTTGAATTTCTGTTCCAACACAGGGAATTCTTACCAATGCGAACATTCAGTTTTACTGGATTAAGGAAGGTAGAACACTGAAATATAAATAGATTTTTACTGTAGCAGTACAGTGCAACATCTGGGAAGGATTACCCCATGAGTGGTAGCAAATCTTTCTCTCAGTCCTGCCAGAAGCTGCTCCTCTGCTTAAGCATGGCTGGAAGAAGAGCCCATGTCCTATATAGACTCAGGGCCAGACTCTGACAAGTGGGCTGGGTATATATGATGCCATGGTGAAGAAAGCTCCTTCGAAATCTGGCACTGGAAAGATATCATGAGATTGTGTACTATAAAAGATGAAAAAATCCCTGAATTCTGTCTGGTGTTGCGTTTGATGCTTTTTCACGCTTCTCTGAAATGTTTTTCAGTTTGTCCAAATGAGCTGGTGTGTGTGTGGGTCCTCCCGCCAGAACAGGCTGACTGGGATCGTTTCCCACACACCGTGTTGTGCAACGCTGCTCTCTGCCTTCCGAGCTGCTCCTACCCCTGTCAAGAGAAGGCAGCACAATAGTGCCCTAGCGTTATTGTCAGGAGAAGCCGCATCTAAAAGCTTTCCTCACCACTAAATTCACAAGCTGGAGACTCAGGTTAAAAATAGATTTCTTCATTTTAAGCCAAATGCACTCTCATTGTTTTCAAATATCTTTTAGGTACTGATGTACAAGAATATATAGATAAGACCACAAAGGAAGACAGGAGAGCACATGCTTGGGGAGAATTGCTGCATTGCACTGCATAAATACCACGTAGCTTTGCTGCTGTCGGTTGTGCTGTTTGGCTCCCTCGCGTTTCCAGTTGTGCTGCGGCAGCAGCCCAAGTCTTGTGCTCCGAACCCTCAAGCCTCTCATAGTAAATCAGGAGGAACCTTTGCTAGCTGAGGCAGCAGAGGTTCACCATGCGCAGCTGAGGCTTGGTTTTTGATTTTGCAGAGATAGAGGTCTCTGGAAATAAGTCTCTTAATGCTGTCAGTGTCAAGCTTTGTCACATACAAAGGCATTTTGTTCAACTACATTTAGGTGTATTTTTGATTTCAATAGATGTGTGCTTCACTTTGTAGCCTTTCTGTAGCTCTGAGTGAAGCGAGAAACCTGGTGGGGGAAGCAACATCAGCTGAGAACAGGACTCAAGTGTTTGCTAGTGCCAGAGCGCTCACTCACGTAGAAAACAGCATGTTTTGTGTTTGGGTTAGATGTGCTAGCGCTGCAGCTGTGAAGATTTGTATGATTATTTTGCACATTGGGACTTCCAAGTTTGTATGCAGGACCCCAAAAATCTGTTAATTTGCTTTGTAACCACAGATATCTGTCAACTCCACAAGAATCCATTTGTGACATTAAGATGTTGTCCCTGCCCAGATATCAATGTGAAAGGATTCGGTGTCTGATCCTAATAATTTTTATGCCCACTCTGGATCCACAGAGAAGTGGGTCTGTTTATCTGTGCCTGGAAGCTGAGGCCCTAAGGTGTGTTCTGGAAATGCCTTTCACAGGCACCCCAGGGCCCCTCAGCACAAACACAACCAGGGCAGCACTACCGTGGCACTGCCCCCAGAGAGCAAAGCCTCGAATATATCAAGGAAAAAGTGGAAAAAAAAATCCCAAGGGGAGAAGTGATATCATGAGTTGTTCCACATGAGAGCACGTGTTCATGAAGAAGCAGAAACTGGTGTTTTCAGCAAGGACAGTGCAGTGCATAATGATTATCTTGTGATCCCTATGATAAATCTACCTCTTGACTTTGTTTTCTGGAGCTAGTCGACATTCATACAAAAAGGAGGATTAATAGGCTGGTGCTTTAGTGATTTACCCTAGACCTGGAACATTAAGACTGAGAATAAGGATTTAGATAGCTCTAGGTTGCTTAATTTCAAAACCAGACAGAACTGAGTGATTTGTTCTTCACATGGGTCATGTGCTGAGTTTGTGCTTCTTCTAGATGTGGAAGTTGGTTGTTTGCTTAGATTCTTATCATTACCAAATTCTCTGAATTCTTGAAAATCGTTCTGTTGTTTTCCAATAACCATTTGCTTTCTGTAGTTTTAGTGAGCCTATTCATTTTCTGTCAATTTGGAGTATAGGGCTAACACATCTAGAAAACAAATCATCCTCAGTCTGTAGTGACACAAACCCTCCCTTTGGCAAGAGATCTGGTGATTTAAGCGGTTCTTGGCTGCTCCCCAGCCCACTCATAAAAACAATTTCTGCAGAGCTCTCAGGGAAGGACAAAGTTAACCTGAAGAGCTGAAGGGACGGGGACAATTCACAGGACAGCAGAGGAGGAAGGGCAGTAGTGGGGAGCAGGCAGCAGGTAAAGGTGTAGGTGGATCTGCTGCGGAAGGGCAGTGCACGCAGCAACAGCCGAAGAGGCTGAGGAGCAGCACAAATAAATGGCTTGGGGACCACAGCAGCAAAATAATGTGGAAAAGTGATTGGTACTTGAAAAAAGTGAGAGAGAAATGGTTTGCTCCCAGGTCAATGCTGTTTTTTTGTTCTTTCTACGTTAAAGAAGCTCCAAGATTTGTTTTTTCTTTTTCCTTTAAGATTTTTGTAGTCTTTCAAATAACACTGGCTCAAAGCAAGGTAAGCTGACATGCGTTCTCACAGATACAGCAAGGGATGATCATCCGCTGTGATACCTTCATGTAGCGCAGGAGAGGAATGTGCTGCTAAAAGTATTCAGAGGAGATTCTGCCTTGATAGGTTTGATATTGAGACATCCTTACCTGCTGCACATGGTGTCTCCAGATAATATCCCAAGACCTTAGGCATGTTTTGTGTATTTCGTAATACCTGCAACTGGCAACCAGAGGAGAACCGACTGTATTATGGCTTCAGCCAGGAGAAAACAAAAAACTTTTATTACTCTAATTTGCTTAATAAGAGGAGGTTTAATTATTATAAAAGGAGAAGCAAGCAGAGAACAGAGTATGACTTGCCCGAAATGACAGTCTGCGAATGAGAGACCCGAGGATGCAGTTTGGAGGTTGATCCTGCGCCCTCTCCCTGCGTTGCTGCGCTTGCTGCAGCTCCAGCGCTGAGGGAGCAAGCACAGCTCCGCTCTGCTCCTCACACTGCCCATGTGTGTTTTCAGGCAGCAAACCTGCTGGATTATGGGTTTATAGCAAATGAATTTGGAGGACGACTTAGAAGGTTGTTTAGTTCATGACCTGTGTCTTCATGTAGGATCGACTCTGTGTTACACTTTAGAGAGTTTGTCTAACTTAATCTTAAAGATACCCAGTGATGAAGGCTCTACAATTCCTCTGGCAATCTACTTCAGTCCTTTATTTCTCCCATGGGAGAGCTTCTTAACATTCAGTGTGAATCTGCTGTGCTGCTATTTAAATCTGTTACCTCTGGTTCTATCTACCGCAGAGAACAGGCTCTTCTTTGAGTTAAAACAAGAAACAAAAACAAAAACCAAAAACCCCTCAAACTCTGTGTAATTCAGTCTTTGTGGCCTGTTTTCCCTAGATTCTCACTTGTTCTCCTGACTTTCCTCTGAACTCTTATGAATTTGTACCTGTATTGTCCAAAACAGGAGACAGTGCTCCCGCTGTGAGCTTATTAATACTGAGCATGGTGCTCTGAGGAAAGATTACAGGTTATGGTTTGCAGATTTTCCTCATGTTAAACCATTCCAACACCTTTTCCAGAATCCAGCTTCAGCTGGATGTGGTATTCCACAACCCTTGGATTTATATATCTTTATAGTTGGTTGAATGGCAGGCTTCCAGATCATTTTTCCAATTTGCTAAAATCATTTTGTATTCTAAACCTGTCACTCAGTGTGAATGCAGTTCTTCCAAGCTTCACCTCACCTGAAAATTTAATAGCATGCTCTACTTTCCACCCCTTTGATAATTAATGAAAATAATGAACAATATGAAGTATGGAACAGACCCTGCAGAACCCTTCAGTATATCTTTACATGCTGAGATTGTACCACGAGTGGTAACACTTAGCATGCAGCCACGCAGTCATTATTATCTGTTTTAACAAGATTTTTCCTCTAGCTTGGGGAGATTAGTAAGTAAAACAGTATTAAAAGCCTTACTTCATTTGAGACTGATCGGATCTACTGTTTCTCCCCTCCAGAAGGTTTTTTACCTGCTTCTGGAAGTAAAATATATTTCCTTGATGTGCTTTATTCTTAACAAATACACTGTTGGCTGCATCTCCTCTCCTGGTTATCTTCCTGCTTCTAGCAAACAGTTTGATTTGTTTCTCTAGGAATTGAAACTAACATGATTGGTTTGTGCATCTCAGCTACCCTTTTTGTGTCTCTCTGAGACTATGCTGATAGTCTTGCAGTAGCTTATTCCTTCTCATTGAATGCTACCAATTATTTGGTTGCTTCAGCCTGTTCTTTCAGCACCTTCATAATGTTCATGAGACTCAGTAAGTTTTGCTCTTTTATCAGGAGCAGTAATTGTAAGGACCATTGGCTTGCAAGGTGACATTTTAAGTAATGATTCATTCAAAAAAAGGCACTGAAATCTCAGGGTTCCCTCCTGCATAGCTTTCCTCTTCTCACTGGGGAAGTTTTTTTTTTTGGTCTTCCTCCTACTACTAATATTTCTTTAAAATGATTTCTCGCTGCTTATCATGTCTTACTAGTAACCTCTCTTTTGTGCGTGTCTTGATTTTCTGTGCTCACCTTCTTTTAGTCTCTTCTATAAACACCTCATCCTGTTCCTGCTCTTTTTTACTCCTCCTCTATTGACATTAACTACTTAAAACCCTGCCCACTCCTCTCTCTAAATGCTTTTTTTCTCCCACTCTTTCTAAAACTGCACTTACTTATCCCCTGCCCACACTAATTTAAATGAAGCTGCTAGTTTTCCAGACACAGAGTGCACATTTTCCTGACGCTTGTCCGTCAATGCTCCGTTTGCACCGTCTTCTCCCTCCCCGCAGCCAAGAAGCCAAGAGCAGCGAGTCGTAGGCAATTGCATCCCGAGGGCTGCAATAGGCGACTGGGTTATAAATGTTAGTGCTCAGACTTTTTAAAAGATATCTCCCTGCTTTTAATTTGTCAGAAACTATTTCCTAAACTGGAACTGAATTTGTGAATAGTTTCTGTGCCCCTAAAGCTGCATTCCTAAATGATTTTACTGATTTTAGAAAAAAAAAATCACCCAGAAGTGATTGCTTCATTGGAAATGGTGGAAGCACAATAATATATAGGCAAAAGTTTCTATAGTCTTTGAGAAATCCTCTATTCAGAAAAAGTCCAAAAGACCATCTAGTGCTTTCAAGACAGAAACTCTGAGGAGATCTTTCGTTTTGGAGAGAGAGGGAAAGAGTCACAAGAACTCTTAACTCCAGGCTCAGTTCAAGAGGAAAATGTGGGCTATGGAGATGGGAAACATACAACAATGAAGGTGAAAAAATAATCGAAGATCAGGAAATAATATGTAGTTTAACAGTAAAAGCTCCTGAAAACTCTCCATTCCTTATGTTATTACCCTCTGTGAAGTGTAGGACATTGGTACTCTATGGTGTCCTAAGTAGTTTACCCAGCCCAAGCACAGGTAAACTGTGCCTGCAGTTGGCACATGGCTGCTTGTAATTAACATTCATCTGAAAAATTCAAGGTAATGTGAGGAGTAACACTCAATAATGTCGGGAAGAGGAAGTGTGAGCCTCATGGCAGAGAAGCCTCATGGAATTTCTGGCCCAAAAGAAGAAGGAGGGCATGGAAAAGGCGCAAGTCTAGTGAGGAGCTGTAACCTAGAATATTAACACTGACAAAGAACAGAAGAACAACTCCACTTACTCTATCTCAAGCCATTAGCTTTGATTTAGTGCAGCCATGGAAGCCTTTTGGTAGTTTCCTTAGCATCTTCACTCTTGGGTTTAATAGTATTTCTTTAAATGAGTGGACCCTCAAGCAATATTTCTCTTTAACAGACAAGTCCCAGCACAAAGTAATAAGTAAACTGGGAACAATATATTTTGAAAGAAGAAATAGATTCTGCTAACTCAATTTAAGGAAATATTTATTACACATAATTTCTCTACTGTTTTGTGAGTAAGCAATATAAAATAGTCCTCAGCAAAGTGGAAGGAAGGGAAAAGTCTGTACCATTATAGGGAGCTTAATCTTCTGTGTCACTTTAAGTGATGTCTTTACTTACATGAACTGAAGGCATCTATCCTGGGTGTCTCAAAAAATTTAGTCTTCAAAAGACCATCTTTTTGAATGCTAGCATGCTCCTACATCCTCCTTTTCATTCCCTGCTAATTGACCACAATCTGAACAGCATTACAGGGAGCAAAAATTTGCTAAGGACATTTGTACAACTTTTGAAAAGTCCTTTGTCCTTTGCATACAAGGACATTTGAACAACTATGCAAGTATCTTTGAAGGAAAAGCTTCTGTAAAACAGCCAGGAAAGACTTAGAATGAGAAAGATCCAGGAGTAACTTAGGGGCTAATGTTGCTTTTTGTAATCACACATAGATTATCCTTCACCTCTGTTTCCTTCCTTTCTCCTCCCTTTTCAAAATCTTCCAGTTCTGCGATGTGTTCATGTTTCTAAGTTTAAAACCCACTTTATTCTCGTTCATGGGACTTGCTTTAAGGAAAAGACCTAGGAATGGCCGTCTGAATCAGTGGCTGTTACAGAGGTGAATCACTGGCCTCTAGTGATCCTTTTCTGTCCGTCTGGGCAATCAAACCTCTGCCCTGACATTGAGTCCCACAGAGGTGTGGGTGTGATGATGCCTGGCAGAGTGGAATAAGAATTGCTGGGTTCTGCATTGCTCTCTTGGTCCCATGTGAGTGTCTTGTTTGGTGGAATGTATTAAAACGCACAGGCGTTGCTTCTTTGCACATAGTAACGCCTTCTAACCGAGTTTGCTGCTGTTGGGCTTCTCTAAAAAGCAAGAAGGCTGCGTTTGAAACAGGCTTAAAGCACATCCATTGCATAAAAGTAACATAGTTCAACAGCATCCAAATAACTACTTTTTTCCCCCCTTTATGTAAGCATATTTGTATTGAGCTTCCAGGGTACCATTTATCCGTAGCTAAAAATACAGATCAGCTTGCTGCACTTTGGCAGATTTGTCTCCCAAATGTTGTTTATGTGAAGAATGTATTTCCTACTGAGCATCACAAATAGACTTGAAGTAATTTAGTTTTGAATGTAACATCCCATTGAACCAAGAAGCACTGCTGTGGATGGAGGATGATGTTCCCTCCCTTCTTAGAAATGTCCTGCTGACTTCTCGCTTTTCCATCACTGTGAGCTTGGTAATCCCTTTGAAGACCCAGATGCAGGTATTTTACAACCACGTTATTAAATTAGCTTAGTAGTCCCTTTGCCTTACCTCCATGGAATTATAATAGAGCACTCTTCACCTTGATGCTTCCTTATTACTTTTATTAGACATGAGAATATAATTGAACCAATAGAGACACAGGTTTTTTTAGAAATTGATTCCTTATCTTTTTAAATTCAGTTACCCGTGGTGTTAAATTCTGTTCCTTTTGTTGATGCAGTCAAGCGTTGTGTTTGCTTTGCTTTGCTGCTCTCAAAGTGGTTGCTAGCTTCAGTGTTGGTGATTTCAGTGTTTATAATGCTTGCCCTTTTATTTCTTGTGGACTTACTCCTATTTTTTTCATCTGTCTTCTTTATTGGAAGACTTTCCACTGAGCATATCTTTCTTTGCTTATTTCTTCTCCAAAGAAATTGGACAAATTGTGCAAACGTGCACAAAATCCGGTCCAAATCTGCAGCACGGGGAATATGCTGGATCATCCGTTGATAGGGCGGTGACATGTTCATCAATATCAGATGCAGAAAACTGAGATGCCTGTTAATATGCGGTGAGGCAGGTAATCCTTATAGCCGGAATGACAGAAAACACGGTCACTGTCAGCCGCCTTTCCTCGCTGACAGCGCTGCGCAGGGGCATGCATCATGTGCAGAGGGCAGGTGATTCCTTCAGCGCTTGGACCCGGGCCATGGTCCTCGAGGCATCGCTCGGTTATAACTGGTCAATCCGGTACTTCCAGCACTGCCAGTCGAGCAGTGAAACTGCAGGATGCTGTTCTGGGGACGCATTGCTGCAAAGGAGGATTTCCTCCTCCTTATGACTGCCCTCTCAGTCGTGCTGATGGCTTCCAGCTGCTCCGCAGCGTCCACGGGATGGGATGTTGGTGGTGAAGAGCCTGAGGTAATGGTGCCGTTTGCTCCTGGGTTCATCTCACTATCCGTGTTGGATCTGCAGGTGGGATAGGGATTGGCTGTAGGCAGCTGCACACCACTTCAGTGTCTACCTGGGCCAAGTAACACTTGTGGCAGAGTGGATGGGATGAGAACATTAGCGAAAACTCGGCAGTGGAGCACAGGGTACCATCTGGGATAGGTGTAAAGGTGGATTTCACCCCTGTCCTTTCTGTTACAAAATATTCCTGTGGAGATTAGCACCGATTAAATAAGGGAAGTGAAGTCACGTGTGGAAGGGAGTATTCCTCTGGGGGTATTTGAAGCATTTTATATAAGGAATCTATCAAGCAGCCAACTGAAAATGAAAGGGAAAAGAAAAGTGTTCACGTTGATTGCCCCTAGTATTACAGAGGAACTGCAGTCATTATGTTGGACATGCTATAAATACATAACAGAAAACATCCCCTGTGCCTAAAGATCCTATGATTTAAGACAAATGAAGATATAAGGGAAATAGGGAATATTCCTGTGGCAGGACAGGCAACAGCTAAGCTTTTCTGATGCAGGCAATACTGGGAAAAAATGAATTTCAGGAAGGAGGTGAAGGAGGAGGGTGAAGTAGTTTTGTGAATGTGCATGGAGAGATGCAGCACAGAGACAACTGAGACTCCTTTGACTGTTATTGAGTGAAACTTGAAACAAGAAACCTGCTGTATGTATGTCACCAATACTAGACTTAAGAAAAACTAAGATCACAGCACTTGAGCTGGCAATTACACGGATGGGAGGGAAATGGAAACACAAGTTTGAGATGAGGATAAAGCGTATGCTTGCATCGGGGTTGCCAGATTTAGAATAAAGAACCGTGCTTTCTGAGAGACAAAAAGCAGAGGTCTTTCAGCACCCAGGGCACTCCAAAATACCATTTGATATATTTAGGAAGAAGGACTTAGTAGTCAGTGAGCTTTAGTGTTCAGCCTGAAGCTCAGTCATTCAGTGCCTGCTCAGTAGATAGACCCAAACTGAGCCAGATTGCCCATAGCATTATGCTCATTTGTGCTACCTTAAAGCCCTGCGTTCCTGGGCTGCTAGTGGCAGGCAGATCAAACTGAAGGGTTTTTTCCCTTTGTCATAGGGTGTTTCAAATTAGTCCTTAGAAATTAAGATTTTGGTCTCACTTGCTCAAAGCATCTTCCCTCCCCATTAATGTGCCCAGTGCGTTTTTCAGCAGGAGCTCCTGGCTGCAGCTGTACAGATGTGCTTGCAGGTGTTTCGCTGGTACTTGAAGATTTCAGGCTCTGCCCCTTGTGTCCACGTTCTCCGGAGATGATAGAAGGGAGAGCAACTCACTGATAAAGTGAGACAGAGAAGAAAGGAAGGGGTTTCTGAGCATAGTGGATTTAGATAGTAAACTATAGTATGTCAGTAGCAGGCAGATTTTTAACGCTGAATATAATAGTAATATGCCTCTTCTGTCAGTGTTGTTTTTATATTAAGAACATCTAGTTCTTTGGAGGGGCACAGATTACAATTCAAGCTCTCACTTCCCATGCAGAGTAGGCTTGAGTTTTGTTTCTCTTCACACACAACCATCGTGTGAATGAATTAGATGTCATCACTGATTGTGCCTGTGTGCACCCCGAGAACCGTGCAGGAAGAAGCTGCTTAAACTTGTTCGCTGCTGATGTCCCATGGAACATGATAATTGAAATATGAGTATTGGAGACAGGCTGTAGGAAATATGATGCTATCACAGCAAGACTGCGCTTAAAATAGGTAGCAGAGACAGGGATGGTAGGGAGATTCAGCAAAAAGTTACCGAACAATTTGTGTGATTTCTGAAGAACTAGGAACAGGACTTGCTCTTACAGGCCAGCATGTTTTAGGAAAAAAATCTTAGTACATTGACCAAGCTCTTGATATACTCTGGTCAGTTACCAGAATATAATTTCAAATGTTCACATTCCAAATGTGTATGGAATAAGCCCACACATACATGAAAAATTGTGGAAAATCCATGTGGTTATTCCTGTGTGCTGCAACCATTTCCCATTGGCATCGTGTTGGGCAGCACCGCACCGAGGAGCTGGCTGGAAAGCAGCAGTGACCACGGATAGATACAGATGCCACAGAGCTGTCGTGAGGAATTTGACCGGGGTTACAGTGCTTGGGATTAAAAAAGCAAAACAGAGCAAACAACGGCTACTCTGGTAGGTGATAACAATTTGATAGAATTAATAATTTAGGAATGACACAAAGTTTGGAGCCAGTGCATACACTATGAGAAGGGGCAGGTAGGGTCTTGCAGTGTGGATGTTACCCTAGGTCATCGGTGTTGAGCTTATTAAGGTGCATCAGAGACGATGTCTCTGGAGGCATGTTTCCCTGCTGGAAAACTGACAACAAACCCCAGGACAGGGACCTGGACTGCACAGTGTTTAGTAGCGCTTATTTAGTAGTGTTTAGTAGTGTTTAGTTTAGTGTTTAGGAGCAGCCGTAGTCAACACACTAGCTTGAAAACAGTATAGTGACGTGAAAGCAGTGCACCTCATGGAACGATTAAGTCCCAGTTATTGGCATCCTTAGTCGGGTATTGTGTAGTTGTCTGTGCATTCTGGAATAGCGCACTGGAGTCAACAATGTTAGATATTATTTAATGTGATGAATGTGGCAGGCAAAAGCTACTCCATCACAGTAATAAATCACATGACATTCAGCTACCGTTATCTTGGCAAGGACCCACCGAAGCTTCAGGCTTCTGTGATGAACGAGTTGCCTATGAAGAGTGTTTGCAGTACGGGGTGGTCTTGCAAATGACACAGAATCAAATTCTGCATTTGCTCGGTCTTCTAAAAGGCAAAGTAAATGCACTGGGGCTGTAAAGCAACAGATGTTTGATTTTTGTCTGTTTGCTTCAGTTTTTACTTTCTTTGTACTTTTTACTTTCTTTAGATCCCTTCTGTCTTGCCACTGTCTTAAATTTTTTTACCCTAGTTGCCCACCTGCTAATCCAATGCTATTTCCAAAGGTACACGCAAGGCATAAATTTAATGGGAGATGCCAAGAGAGTTCATGCAGTTTGTTCTTGTAGCGCTAGGCAGACCTGGCATGCAAGGACAGATATTCCTGTTTAGACTGAGCCCTGTTGGCTTCAGAATGGCACAGAAATGAAGTTAAAGATTATAACTGTGCAGAGATTTGGTAGTCCAGGCCAAGGCAACCTCACCTGCAACAGCAGAAATACTGCAGGGTTCCCAGGGTCTTTTACATTCAATTAAAATGTCAAATGCAGATGGGACTTGTCACTTTTCTCTGAATAATTCCACCGGGGAAAAAGAAAGGCTATATATGATGCACAGTCAACAACATATAGAGGGGAATGGGGAGAGAGGGGATGAAGCTCTTTAAAAGCAGTTTGGGATTGTGAGAATGCAGGAGCACATCCTCAGGAGACTTTTGCTGAGAGAAATCAAGTGTTAGAAGCATGGAAGCAGCAAGGGCACCTGGTAGCGCCCTGTGACTGTTTTTGGGTATGTGATTTCTGTAAGCTGGATGCCAGTCACTGCTGTAATTGTTATTCAGGACAGAAGTTGGGCATGTACTTGGCTGCAAGTAGCCTGACCTGTGTAGGAAACTGTAAGTCATAAAGTGTCCCCTGGAGTGAAGCCCTGCAAGAAGGATCCAGTATTTCACCATCACATCATCTTTGCGCCCTGCTAATGCAACCACGAATCAGTTGTAGAAGTTATTTTATCCACCACTAAGGAATTATGACCGTGGCCTCTGCAGGTTTTTCTTGAAGAAACACTGTGTTTTGAACCAGAGGTTTGAAGCGCTGTGCGGTATCAGAAGTGCCTGCAAGTGGCCACTGATGGATTCGGTCTTTTGTTATTTTGCTAATAATACAAGCGTTTTCCCTGATAGGGAGACCTCCATTTCAGATAAATCATCTCCCTGGTAATTGGTGATGAATCATCGCCACAGGAGCTGGATTTCTTTTAAATGTAAAACGTAGTATTTGTACATTCAGGTTGTTTTGGAGCAGTCAGCATGACTGAAATAGCTTTTCTTAATCCTCAAAAAAGAAAAGCTTTCTTAAATATGAGAAGTCAGACATTCAGATGAGAAATCTCAGAATTAAGGATTTCCATGCATCCTCAGTTCAAATCCTCCTTGTTTGCACTGTCCCTGGCGTCTGGCTAAATTATCACTTACCGACTTCTCCGCATGCTCTGGTGTCATTCCATGGGTATTTACACAATATTTCTTACACAGTATTTCTCTTCATTCTCCCGTTTGGTGTGTGGCCTTGAAAACTGACTTCTTACAAACTATCCTGCTGCACTGAATAAAACTTCATTTATTCATGGCACTTCTACAGTCCTCTCAAAATTCTTTCTAAAGTTCTCAGGAATAGAAGTGAACTTACCTTCATTTAACACTTTGCAGAGTAGCTGGCAGTGCTGCTGCTCTGTATCAGGAGATCTGAAGGCCAGAAATATAAAGGCTAGAATAGGAATGTCAACTAGTCCGGGGTTTCTAGACTGAAACATGGAGATGAGATTCCCCCCTTTTTTCTTTCTCCCTCTTTTTTCCCCTCTCCAGACATTTTAGCTGTAACTGATCTCAGCTACAGCTGATGGCACGCAGCAAGTCCTGCCAATCCAAGTCCAAAAGTGCCGGACCCAGCAGCTAGAAACCAGGAGCAATCATCACACGTGAGAAAACTGCTTGCCAATATTGCAAAGGAGCCCTGGGCCGGGGGACGAACAGGGCAACATCCTCAGAGGTGGCACGGAAGGGCTGAACTGGACGAGAATTGTTTTCCCTTGAGCAAAGCCTACAGTTGGCCATGATGTGGGTTTTCCGGGCAAGTAAAAGATTTCACCAAATTTATCTTCAGGAACTGTTAATCTGAGGCATTTGTTTTTAAAGGTATTTGGCTTTCATTTTCTTTGTCAATCTCTAAATCCTTTAATTTCTAGATTTTAAAAAATCATACATGCAAAATAGTTCAAATTTTCTCTCTTTCTGCTAGAAAGAGAGAAAGAGCTTGCTTACTGTATCATATGATGGAGTTGAAGCATCTTTGGGAGTACCAGACTGATCGTTTCTTTATAAAATTTAGTGAATAAAAGTTGTTCCAGATAGACCTGTTCTGAAAGAGTTTGATTTTACAGTTATAAAGTTTCCTTACAGTTGTAAAGACCTACCTATGACTTTATTTAGTTAATATTAATAGAGTTACAATTGCATTTAAATCATACTTGCTGTTTATACAGATGGTTCCTCAAGTACCATCTTAGTATCCAAATAACCTGCAATGATACATGTGCTTGAACCTTATTCCTGGCATATTAGGAAGAGGAGAGGGTTCTACCAGCAGCCGAATATCTACTTATACCAAGATTTCCCACTGATTTTCTGCATAAAGAGTAAGCTGGCTGTGCGGCATGACCAGAATACATAGGATTGTTTTGGAGTAAAGGAGCACAAATTCTTTTAGGTTTTAAAGCTCTCCAGAATTTTTTTATAATTGGCAGTAAAACAGTAAGGCACTTAAAATGCAAACTATAACGATAAACAGGGCTTTGTTTTATATTTACGGCTCGTGAATAAAGATTGCACAAAGACGGTAACTTTTAATTTTGCATTAACCGAGCTCCATTCTGCAGTAGCTCTGAGGTGGTTCGATGGCAAGTCAGGGGGAAAAACGTGGAGCAAAATGAATCAATGAATCAAGGTCTGTGCCTTGCAGTGGGCTGCGCTTGTGAAATACTCTGTGCCTGTCAGCCAGTGACAGCTTGTTCTCCTGCACAAGTGCCACCGTTTTAAGAAATCAAGTAGTACTGATATGTAAGGCATCTAAAGGGGCACACCGTTATGATTTTCCTGCAGGTGGCATCTGGAGCTGCTGGCATGCTGAATATTTCTCTTGCATCTATTTATCTGTGAAATGTGCATCAGGTTTTTGGAAAGAACTCGGCACCGAGCAGATCTCTGTCTAGCATCTAGCAGTCTAGCTCTGTACTGCAGATCCTGCTACAAGAAGACATGCAGAAATTCCCCTCGCCTTAAAAGTCACAATAGACTTCAGCAGCTCCCTGGAGTATCTTTGGGTATCCAGAACATACCTTGTATTGAAACGTTATGTCCACAATTTACAGCACCTGTGAGTGTAGCGGAGCACTTGTCATCTTCCACATTGCCAGAGAGGTTTCCAAAGCCTTCAACCATATCCCTCGTGTTTGCATCGAGCTTGGCAAATGGGGAGTTTTCCAGTGTTTTGGCTAAAGTGCAAAGTGAAGGGAAAAAATTCATTTGGATCAAAGCAAGATGGATATTGTTGATATTTTTTTAGTTTTGCACTGAATTGAGAAGTGGTGGTGTGGAAAAGCTTTGCTTTGGGTTAATCTGGAATATTTTTTCAATACAAATAAAAATGTACTTCATGTTATAAAAATATCTGTAAAAATATACAAATATCTCAAGCTAAGGGTTTGGGTTAGTTTTGTTTAAAATCAATTTTTTTAAAAAAGAACCATTTAAAAATCGAAAATCTTTAAAATAGAAAACTTTTAGAAATATTTTGAAAAAAAGTCCCTTTTTTAATAAGTAAAATTAGTTTTCAATTTGACCAAGCTTTGCAGATAGCAAAACAGTATTGATGTGTCATTTGGGGATGAATTCACTTTTTGCCAAGAAATTTTCTGTCCAGCTTTTCTTTGAAGAAAGCTGACAATGCCCATGAGAATGTAGCTGTTACTGTCCCATTAAGAGAAGTGGCATAGGCAATGCCCAGGCAGGAGGTAAGGCTGTGGGTTTTTAAATCTTACCCCCAAAAATAAGTCAATGAGAAGTTACTTTCCCAGGAACAACACCACCACATATATTTGTCAACTTTCAGAGTACGTTGCTGGCCAAATGAGACTTAAAGAGCAATGAAACTTCTTTCCTAAATTGCCCATTCATGCTTTTTCTTCCTTTTATTTTGAGCACCACTATAAATCTAAGCAAGCAGTATCTAGCTGTGTCTCTGTTCAAGTATAGTGCAGCAGAAAGTGAAATTTAACTCCTTTGTCAGGTCTTTCTAGACTTCATCAGGTTTTTAAAATGAATATTTGCTTGCTTAGATACAGTGCAGTCGACTTGGAGACTGCAGTGGTACCAGTAGTTAGGAATGGTCAGAGTCTTCGGTGATGGTTGGGATAGTAAACAAGAGTAGTCTGGATAACTCAAATCTAATCACTTTTAGCATTCCGATAAATGTAAAGAATCAGTGCTAAAGTGAATGGTCTTGAGGAAAAAGTGAACCAGAACAAATTTTGAAGACATACAGAAATAGTCACTGTAGTCTACTTCTGTGGGCTAGCACAACAGCAAGAGGCTCAGTGAAGACTGTGTTTCTACCCCGTGATGTGTTGCAAAGGAGCTTGCAGTGCAAAGTGGTTGGTTAAAAGGTGAGCCAAAGGCAATATTTGTCTTTACCGCAAAGGATAAAATGACTTCTCTGAATTAAAAGTGGCACAGAATTAGAAAATGACTGGATTTGTTGAGATTCAGGTCATTGCTTTTTGCCACAAGGTAATCTATCTTCCTGTTTGACTGATGCTGTGCATTTAATCAGGTGCTGAGTGAATATCTTACTTTGAAAATCCAAACTAATAATGGACATACAAATCGTGGTAAATGATAAGATGCAATAAGACAAGTTATATCTTCTCTAATGACAGCATAATGAACTGAATTTAAAATGAAATCCTATCATGAGCAGTCACGGCCCATTAGACAATGAAATTTCTCATTAAACTGACTTTTTAAAAGCACTCTGCAAAAAGAGAAAATGAAACAAAATTGCACAATATTGTTTGAAGCCACTTGTAGCCAGATCTTAGTAATCTTTCTGGGTAAAAAACAACCAGATTCAGGGAGTATTTTGCCTGAGCGATGACATATCCTGAAAAACTGTGAGCTGTGAATTGTGTGTCATTTAAATCATTTCAGCAAGATTTAACTGCAAATCTCATCATATATTGTTTACAGTAGTGTACCCCTCAGAAGAGGCAGAAGAAGGCATAAAAGGAGAGGGAAGGTTTCTTGGCCTCCTGTGATTGCTCATATATGTGGATGACATAAAACAGGAAGAATCCACAAGGAGAAACATGACAGACCAAAATATTTCATGTTTTGCAGGACAAAATATTGCAGGAACAGCAAACTGGGAGATTTCCCAAGGAAGATGGAAAGGAGGTGCAGGGAATGGAAATGATGGTTGGTGACGTGCTTGTTTGTGCTGGTAGGTGTTTCAGAATACCTGTTTTATAGATCCCTGCACTGTTGCAGCTGCTGCCTTCAAAGCAAATTAAACACAGCTTCCTAAGCCAAGAGTGCTTATTACAAAGTAGACTTAGCATGAAAATGTTATTCATAAAAAAAGAATAACAACAGTACAGGTCTAAGGCCCATGAAAGTGGGCAGCAAGATTTCAGTGAAGAGGTAGTGCCAGCTCAGAGAGTGGATACAGGTTCCTTCTGCACATAAGTCTCTTTGGACATTTCCAGCTAAAGTTGCTTTGAAAGTGTGACTAGAAATTCCGAACTCTCCAGCACTTCTAAAAATTTTGGCCTTCATATTTGTATTTATTTTCAATCTAAATGTACTGTGTTATTTTGAATTTCTCTATACTACATGTATTTTAGTTGTCAGAGAAATAAATTTCAATGCCTTTTAAAAAAATCTTTTGATCCTTTTGGGAAAAAAAGGAGCTGAACTGCAAATGCAAGATTATTGTTCCAGCAGCATTTACAAAAATAACTCAGAAATACAAAGGAACTGTGTTACATTACAGTAAGAATGTTCTTTTCTTTTTAAGAAGGAGCATCTGTTCTCTGGTTATTTCAATGGTTGGGTAATTCATCTAATGTTTGCATGGATGTTGGCTGGAAGGCAGTATGGTACACGGTAGAGAAAACTGTGGAGAGGCTGGTAAACCGTCTGCGATACTTTTAAAGGAGGCAAAAGAAGCAAATGAGCTGTTCTGAATGATAAACAATGTTGGATAGCGTCAGAGCACATTTTCCAAAGAGCTGCACGTTTAGTAGCTGTCATTGTTCCCAGCGGGAGCTCTCACACCGAGCTCTTTTGAAAATCTGACCATTAGAGATTATTTTGATCCATCCTTGAGTGGGAACATAATCATAGAAGTAAATTGTTTCATCAATACCCGTTTATAATTTTAGTCCAAAGATGTTTAGGGCTCTTGCGCACGGGGAGCTGCTCTGAATTGATGATAATTGTGTGTCTTATTCAGTGCATGGATGCGCCATCCGCTATCTGGAATTGATATTTGGGGAGCTCAAACTGAAATGGAGAGAATGCGGCCTGTAAGACTTAAGTGACTATAAAGAGTTGTTAAATCTTAACTTGATTTGTTCATATTAACATAAAATGGGACAGACAAAAATAGGTTTATGCTCATTTTACTGCCATGAAAATAGATCTTGAGTCACTTGCCACTTTCATGGCTCATCTGTAGGCTTTGGTTTTGTTCTTGGTTTACAGCAAAAGAAAGAAGAAAAGTGGGCCTGTAGTATATATGTCAGCTGGACTATGCAGTGGGGTTACAAACATGGACATGTAGGCAAAAAAGGGATTTTAATGATCAGGTAAAACGCTAAGCAATAAATTATCAAATATATACTGCCTTCTTTTGACTATGAAACTGTATAACTATTGTGGTAAGAACCACAAAGCAGTGAAGGAGCAAGTTGTCTTTTCATTTTGCTATCCTATTTGGTAATGCAAAATAAACCCCAGTTTTCCACCTTTAGCAGATCTTAAGAAATAATGATCTAATACTGAAATAAAAATCCCTTGCAGGCCTAAGAATGCAACACCAATATAATAATAAAAATGCACTAAGTGTGTTAAACAAAATCAAGTTCTGTTTTGGCAGAGATCCTAGAGTAGTGAGCTGAGCAGGATCAGCCTTGGCTGCAATATCAAATGGAGAGTCAGCAATCTTCAGCATAAATAACACTGTAGTTCCAGGTGCAGACGCAGAGTTTTCTAAAAATCCACTTGTCCTTTAGGACTCTGTGTGCTCACAGGATGAGTTTCATCCCAGGAACACTCTGCTTTTAAAACTGTAGCAAGGAACAGAAAGCCAAACAAAAAGCAGTTGCATAAAAGCCTCTTAGCCTGGTGTTGTTTTAGTTGTATGTTATGGATTAAGCAGAGGGAAACAAAAGAAGGAACCGCTGTGGCAATGCTGTGTATGAAAAGAAAATAAGTCACAATTAAGTGGCAGTCTTCACTGTTTCTTCAAGCTTTTCAAGGTCTTTTTATAGGATTAAGCATAAAGGGGCTGAAGCTCAGAGTGGAATCTCAGGATGAGCGATTTGGATGGGTGGGATCTCAATGCTGCTTCGTTCATTGAACTTAAAAGAGAAATAAAATAGCTCTGTGTGCATAGGTGCATAGATGGGACAAGTGTGTTAATGACCACACAGGAGTATAGAAAGAAGGAGGCAAAAGAAGGTCTTGCCGTAGCAGGCTGGTTGACCAGGTAATAACAAATAGCCAGGTGTGCTCATTCAGAAGCAGCTCCCGGGACATTCTCATCACCTGGTTTTAGCCATTGATGATGCATAAAGAGGCCCCGGTTCATCAGAGTTGTTAGCAATTTTGCTCTCTAGCAGTTGCATCTCTGGTAGCAAGGGCAGGAGGTTAGAGCTGTTAGGAGGAAGCAATGAGTTTTTCTCAGGAATGTGTGAATCAGTTGACAGGACCGAGAGGATGAGGAGGGAAGTGCTACCAATGTCTGATTGCGTGGGGTGGAATGGCAGTGAGAAGGGATGCTTGTAGAAGAAAAATTGGAAAATTTCCTTTGATCGCCTGAATTGAGTAGAAACTTGATTGAGGAGTAGTAATAGCTGGATTTGTGAGAGAGAGCACTTTGAAAGAAATGGGTTTTGTGGCTGGAGCTAAATGACTGGTAATATTATGTATCTGAAAGCAGATATAGTTGGCTTAAAAAAAAAAAAGGAGAAGAAATGTCAGCGAAGTCAAAGCTACTATTCTGGCTGCAATTGCTGCAAGGGTGACATGGGGTCCCGAAAGTGGGATAAGTGAAGAAAGAATTAGCGGGCCAGACGGAACTGATTTAGGCAGCTGTCTCATCCCTTCCTCTGCAGAAAGTCATGCAGGGAGTATTTCTTCCCTTATTTTCAACCGTAGAAATCTCAGTAGGCAGCAAGATTTCAATGAAGAAGTGATGACAGCTCAAAGAGTGGAGTTTATAACGGAAACAAGGAAGCAACCTTAATCCTCGGTACATATTTGTGCTCCCATAATAAATAAACTCCTATTTGATCTACATCACCGAAAAAGAGTGCTTCTTAAATTCATTTTTAAGCGAGTTCCTGAAGGAAACAATACACGAGTGATTGCTGTATCCTCTTCCTCTCCAGTTACCAGCTGGCAACATTTGAAATAAGGATGGAAAGATAATTATGCTCCCGGAAGGTAGTAATAAGAACTGGCATCAGAGGGGGAAGGCGAGACCCGAATTAATCCTGCAGGAAAAGACAGGTTGAATTCTGCCCCTGCATGTTTGTGCCATGGAAGTCGCTTGCTAGAAGGTGGTTTTGCCTCCAGACAAACCCCAGCAGAGTTTGCTTCCTACCTGCTTCCCTGGCCTTACCGGGGGGCATAGGAAGAACGGAGAGGAAGGAGGGAGGAAGAAACAAGTGGGGCAGAGGAGAAAAGACTCAAATCTGCAGGAAGGCAGGTTTATGGGCTCTGCTGTTTGAGGATCATCTTGTTTACTTGGGAGGTAATGTCCAGAGTCAATGGGTTGTTGTTTGCTTTCTGTCTGCAATGGATGAGCAGAGAATTGACCCCTTTGGATTCCATCAGAGCTCATCATCGTGCGTGTGCAGCGAGGGATATCTTGTTTGTTCTGTTTTGTTCTCCAGCTGAAATTCTGTAGCTGAAATCATCAAACCCGAGGGCCTTGAGTTAACCTCAATTTAAGCCTCAACTCCTGGTTTTATGCATAATGAGCTGATTATTTGAGAATGCGAACATCTATAAATTTTTGAAATTTGGGACAGTTTGCATCAAAATACAGCTTTAAGAGGCAACTTAATGGCAACAAAATTTGAAAATATAGACTGTAGGCCCTTCAGCGGGAAGCCCTTCCTCGTGCTGATGTTTTTCATCTTCCCTAGACATGCCCCATAAGGGCACTGAAAACTACGTTGGTTGCTATTTTAAGTTGTGCTCTGCAGCTGTGCTGTGGCTGCAAGGACCTGGTGGCACCAGGAGGTCTCACAATAACCTTTGAACTACAACATTTGTTGCTGTAAAAAACAGGAATTGCCCATAGAATTATACAATATTTATGGTTGGAAAAGTCCTTCAAAATCTTCAAGTCTAACCCTGGATTCCTGCTGAGTCACAGGAGAAGTCTGAAATTCTGTTTCATCAGAACGTTGTGTCCAGCAAGTCCCGGTCCCCCCTGCTCAGTGTCTGTCTCCTCTTGTCTGATGTCCCCGGCAGGAGCTGCAAGTGAATCACCTTGTGCTGGTCCTTTTTCAATAAGGAAGGATGGTAGCACGAGAGATATTCATCAGATATAAACACAAGGGAACAAAGAGAAAATAGGCTTTCATAATTAGCAATTGCAGTACATTGCCTATTCGTATGGTTTTCCTGTTGTGTTTGAATTAGAGTTTATTGAAAATAGAGATTTTTTTCTTAACAGAAATAGGAGAGTTTTATTAAATTCATGCTAATCTCCCCCTCTTGATCTGATCTAGTATTGTTTTCTGCCGTATTTGTTTTCAGGCATGTCACTCCATCTAGTTTTGAACTTCTATAAACTGATACTTATATCATAAAACTATTTCATAGTCCAGTATGTGAGGCAGACAAGCTTCCCGTCTTGCCATTTCCCTACATAAATTTGACCAAAATATTTTTTTCTTGTTTTCTCCTGTTACTCTTTGTTATACATTTGATTAATTCTCTTAGCACTGGGGGAAAAAAAAATGTCCCGACTGGAAAAGTCATCTTTTCTCTTGCTTTTTCTTAATAATTACTTATATATGACTTTTTGAAAAGGCACAGAAGTTTTTCTAAAACAAGGTTTTTCTATTTTATTTTTCTAGAACTTACGGAGAAAATTAGATGCCTCACATAAGCCCTTTCCTGCCAATTATAGAGTGGATTTTTAACATTGAAATCTTTGAAAATCTGTTGAATCTATGAAAATAGATTCCTAATAAAAATGCTCCATCCTCACCCTGCAAATGGGATAGGAACTAAAATGTTTACATGCCCGTTATTACCATCACTTATATAATCTAATTCTACAGTGCTGGGCCCATCACTCTATAAATTTCAATTATACCATTAGCAATAGCTCTTCAGTGCAGTAATTGGTACACTCACTTTATCTAATGGAGTATTTTTCATCTAATTGACTTCAAATTTATCATATAAATGTCAAAGCCAAATTTTCCTATAATAACCTATTATCTCTGCTGTTCTAGCTCACTGCACTCACAAGAAACAGCAATAATAATCTTTTGGGATAATGAAGGACAGCAGCTTAATTTGCAAAGTGCAGAAAAGAATGACAGCTACTTCTTACCTGTCAAAAACAGAAACTTTTAATATATTCAAGTAATTAGACCACAGGTCCCATTCATATGATATTTTTCTTCTCACTGTAATATAAGGATGAATCTGGCTTTCACTGGAAAATGAGAATTTCTAGTGTTTAGATGATGGACTTCCTAGGAATGTGCTTTTAGACAAGTATTCCCATTATCAAATGCTTTCAGCTTTCTCACCTTACTCTATATAATGTAATGAATTTTAGCACAAGAAATAGCCTATTATATCATGGCATAGAAGTGGCAAAGACAGAAAGGAAGAGGCTTCTTAATATGGAAATGAATTTTTGAGAATATGGGGAAAAATATGATACAAATATAACCATCAATCCCATAGATTTTACATAGGACCAACTAAGACTGAATTACGTTCCCGAGTTCCAGAACAGAGATTTATAGTTAATTGCTTCTGCAAGTTTAGGCTGCTGTATGGAAAGCTGTAATTCTGAACTTGAGGTGAGTAATAAAATAGTGAACTTGGATGTATATCTGCATCTCTTTTTAAATTTCATATCTATCTGAAGCATTTTGAGGACATTTTTGCCCTGTTTGTGCTTCTTCTGGACTGAAATATCAGATGTGAGCCGTGTAGCAGGGTTTGGCATACTTAGAGATGAGCTACACATGCCATGTAGTCTTCAAATTTTACTTGGACAAAGTAAAGACTTTATCTGAAGCAATGGTAGAAGTTGAACCTATATGACCTAAGCAAGTTGGCTAAAAATATTTTCCTCTTTCCTTAACAAAAAGCTGCTAGATGAAAGCAATAGATATTATTCAAGGTATTATATAGAAAGAGATAAAATTCACAGTCCTTGGAGTGGGTTGCAACCATGTGAAGATTCATCCTGCAGGTGCAACCTTGAATAAATAATATATAATGAATGCAATATGTAAAAAATACAGGGATTAAAAATGGACCTGACTTCTGCAGTTGTGTGCTACTGCCAAGTGATTCCCCTCCTTCCTCATTTGAGGAAAATGACCTACTTGGAAAGTAAACATAAAAACCCGTCATTAGCCTGAGAGTCATAATTGCTTTGGATCTACCTCATTGCCTACTACCGTTCTTTCTTAAAAAACTGGAAAGCTGATCTAATAGGGGATGTTCCACAAGAAGAACACATATGTGAGTACAGATATAGCATATCCTGGTAAAACATGCACTTTATGTACTGAATATGTAAAGCACGCTAGTTTAAGTGTTAGATTTGCTACTTGTCTTGGATCTGCATGAGCAGCAGATGTACTCGACAAGAAGCCTTTAGCAGGGACATAACCTAGGGACGTAACAGTGGTTTTCTGTAAGTGCAGGGCTGGGTGTCTGGGATAACTGCACACCAATGAGCCTTACGTCTGTGGCTTGTCCCTAGAAGTGCCCATATTTAACTAGGTCTGTAGCCTCTCTTTCCTCAGGTTTTGACTTAGCAATTCGTTTGTGCTTATATTTTGTTTTCACATAGCTTCATTTGTATATAATGAGTTGTATACTTAAAGGTTTATGGATACTAAGCCTTTTTTCTTCCCAGTTTCATAACTGTGTAATACCTCTCCCCAGACTTCTCTTCACCCAGCTGATTTTGGCACAGTATTTACAGAAGCTGCAGAGATACCAGCTTCGAGAGAAGTGAACAAGCCACTGGATTGCTTTATTATTTCCTTGACATGCTGGAGGCTTAAAATCTGTATCACCAGTGTTCAAAGCACCTGAACAGGCATGTGACTATTAGATCTCTCCCAGTGCATTTTCAAGACCTCCATGTATTGATTAATTGGGCTACCTTGGACCAAGAATGTGTGACATGAGGGAGTTTGCATTTAGTTTAATTCTGTGAAATTATTGTATCCACTGTAGTCAAAGGGACAATAAAACTCTGAAATATAGTTCATTTGAAAAAGGTATTGGCATTTTCCTATTCCATCTAATCAAGTCTTTTCTTTGGCAGACCCTGTTAGATGTAGATGATATTGCCTTTATGAAATGGGTTGCTCTACTTAATGCATGTCTTAATTTGAGTTTTACCTTTTTTGCTTTTCACTCCCCAAAGTGAGTTTATATCCCAAGGAAACATAATTACTTTTTAATGTTCATTCTTCTCAAAAGACAGTCCCAAATAAATGCCCAAATGGCTTAAGTAATTAACCCAAAAATAAAGGTAAGTTGAACTCCACGAGATCTAAGATTTACTGAGCTTGTTTCAAATATTTTCAGGAGCTGTATTTTCCTCTGTCACCATTATTTTACTGCATAATGCAAATACTGTCACTCTAATGATGGGTGATTATAATATATCTGTAAAATGTTGGCTGAAGAAGCACATTAAACAGTTTTAGGTGAAATTCTTATCAACTCAATTTCTTCATGTTATTAAAAGCAGAATGAAATTTTCATTTATTTTTAAAACAGTAGATGTTGCTAATATTTTTCAAAGTGCTTGAAAATATGGAAAGAATGATGTCAATGCACTCGGTACATAGACGCCTGAAAGTTTAGAGATTTTGTTCAACTGGACTTGATATATGAGGTTGTGAATGGAATGTCTGAATTATCACGATATTAGCAGGTTAAAAATTAAATACTTAGGACAAGAGTTTTCACTGTTATTTTTGAAGGCTAGTGCCATAACAGCCATGAATATCTTGGTCATATCAGCCTGGTCTTATGTTGATTTTTCTGCTCTTTTTTGATTCCAACCCAAACATGGCAAAAGCTTGACATCCCGCCTGTGTTACATGCAAGGTGTAGGAAGCTCTCACACATTCCCATGAACAGAAATAATGTTGCCTAAGGATAATCTTGCATTCCTCCAGATGCAAACAAGTAACACAACCCCAAAAATGATTTAATCCCTTGCTCGCATTGGTATATATACAACCAATCAGTACTTAAATCACCCTTATAGATAGCTATGTTTCAGTATAGTGTCTGCTCATAGGGGAGCGTATGCTGTGCTGCGGTTTGCTGTAGGCTTTCACCTACTCCATGTCCATGGCTTCAGATATTTTAACATTAACATGGAGATTGTACGCCTAAATCCTTCATGCAGCTTTGAAAATATCAGTTGTTTTTTATCCTTACTCTTCCAGAGGACCAAGTGACTTCCTTTAGTATAAAAATGTCTATTCCTCAATCAGTGTGAGCTGAGAAGACAATTTGGTGTCTACTTTCTTTACAGGTTCAGCTGCTTAAAATAATTGTCTTTTTTTATGGAAAAGTCTTGTAGTTCTTAAGAGAGAAATGAGAATTCCAAATTCCACCTTTAAAAAAGCCTTTGAAGACTAAATAGAAGCGTTGCAGATGAACCATTATGAATTTAGATATATTTGCTGTTTACAGTGCAGCAAAAGTTAGTCTGACTAATCCTAAGAGTAGAACATAAGCAATCTTTTAGACAGGTTCAAAGAACTTCAACCTGTTATTAATGAATATCTGCCTGTGTAGGCACTATGATGAGTATATAATATATGGTAACCAAATGCTCTACGTTTATCTCTCTGTGTCAGCGAGTTTCTCCAGATTGAAGAGGCTATCTTACATTTCAATAAGCCAAATACATATATAGGAGAGAATAAAAAAAATTGCATTTCTTTTCACTGAAGAGGCAGAATTGGGTGTAAATGATTAAAACATAAATCCATTAACCCTTTTTGTGATGGTGTTCTCCTTTTCTCCCCTGACTTTTTCTGTCATTCAGGTTTTGTATGAGTTATTAAATGGAAAATGCAGTTGTGGACTGGATGGCTTACAGGTATTTCCATATTGCAAATCTTTGTGAAGAGTGAAATAGTCAGGGAAACATTTGTCAAGAAAGCTGTGCCAGAAAGCTGTTTTGACTGACTCCTTTTTATAGTGCTGAGACTAAATCAGGGAAGAAATTACAGTTTGTCATGGGAAAATGCTTGGTCAGATGTCCAAAGACTAGCTGTTATACACACATACACACACATAGTATCACCTAATTTGTGAAAAACCTCTGAGAGGAGCTTTCTGCACTTCAGGCACTTTGGATTATTTGAAAAATTTTACCAACATTTGAAACAGGTAAAACTGAAAGACGTTTATGGTGTGGTTGACTTGGCAGCTGTGCGTCAGAGTAGGGTCTTACTTCATGCCTATCGCGTCCTGGTTTTGAATTAAGGGTGCTTGGTCAGGTTGGGAGGGTCACTGGAAGTTATCAGTGGTGGACCAGGGCAATCCTGACATTAGTTTTGATCAATATGAAGACCTTCCTCTTGTTTTTTTGCCAAGAAATTCAATAAAGGTTCTGGGGGGCATTGAAAGGAGTCCATCCTCTTCCTCCATTCTCGTCCCTCTCTTGGGTCCTGTACTGTGCAATCTTGTGCTTGTGAATACGGTTATGCACATGAGTATTCTTCTTAGTAGTGTGAAGAAAATATACTCCTGTGTAAGCATTTGCCAGATTGAGCCTTAAATCTGCACTGTAGTGTTTCCCTGTGCTGTTAAATATTTATCGTGCTTTACTCCAGAGATATCTGTATTTCAGTGAAGAGCTGAGTTGATATATCAAGGCTTGGAGTCTTGCAAGAATTTTACTGTAGGAGTAGATGCTCTGAATATAATGAAACAGTAACATGGCTAAGCTTACTCGTCTGTGTAACTGTTGATTCTTGTTTTAATTCTGCAAATGTTCAGGAAAGGAGTGTTACTGATTTTTAGAAAGATATTTTAAAGAAAGAAAAACGCCAAGTACATTAAAGGAGGTGTAAAGATTATTTTTCAGCAGAATGATAAAATGCTATCTGCTTTGTTTTTATTGTTTCCTACCTTGCATCCAAATATATTGAAGAAGCATTGTTCACAAGATGTCTCAGTTCTATGAAAATGATGTTGGCACTGGACCATTTCTTCATCTGCGATATTTATCATGGAGCAATATTCAGGCTCTTAATTGTGAGCTCATGCTGTGAAATACAGCGAATGCAGTAGCGAGAAAATGAGAGAACAGATGTAGCTGGAGTGTATAATCCAATGCAACATCCTTTATACTCTGAAACAAATAACTACTGATCTTGAAAGATAAGAACATATGGAGCAGAGATGGTCAAAATTTTGTCTCTGTTATAATTTCACTATTTGTGAACAGAACATGAAGTAGGTTGTAATTCTATTACTTTTTAACAGGTACAAGCACTTGTTGAAATATACTATATAGCTTGTCCCATTTCTTGCAGGTGTCTGATTCTGCTGAAATAATCTCTTGCTGACAAATAATGTAGATAGCACAACAGGATGCTAAAGAATTTCTTTAGAAAAATGTTGTGTTTTTTATATTTGAGTCTCTTTTTACCTGAAAAAAGAAGTTTGGGAGATTTTTTTCTTCTTTTCTTCCCACGTGTGACAAAACACGGAATCAGTGGGTGGAACTGCAGCTTGTTGATTCTCACCTCCCCAAGAAAAATAGAGTTCTTGAGCTCGTTAGATATCGGTGGCAAAACTCCCACTGGCATTGACAGTGTAGATAAAGTCTCAAGTGGACCTGACTGTAGAACCATGTGAGCACATGTAGGAAAGGCAGACTTAAGTGCCCACAGTAAGAAAAATCCTTAATGTTCTGTTCTTCTATTTGTACCATGAGTTCTTTATGGGCAATTACAGTTAATGATAGGCAGGTATTGAAATATGTTTCTTCCCTAAGTATTTATTTAAAGTTTTATAGTGATTGCATAGAAATTCAGAGAAGAGTCTCCAGATGTTAAATACGCTGCACGAATTCAATGGAGTTCTCGTGTATATTAGCATCATTGTCAACTGTTACGAGTAGGAACAAATTCAATCTTTCCTTGTGCATTGTGCTCCAGTGCTTTGACTTAGTGATCTCCATCCCAGAGAGAACTCTTTTAGCACTTGCAGATGTCACTATAAATGTAGGGGTGAAAAAAGCTTTAGGATGTGAAATAATCAGGCTCTATACTGCCGATCTTTGCTGTTAGTGGAGTATTTGAACTTCTCAAATTGGTTTCTTTTGAATGAACACTGAATTTTAAACTCCTCCTGAATACAATTCTTTGTCGCTTGGTTAATAGGGCATGCTCGAGGGTGACTAAATTTCATCTTCAAGAAACTTGCAGGTTTTAGGGGTTCTAATTTACATCACATAAATAGAGTAGGAGAACTCTGAAACCTCTTACTATGCCTGATCAATAATATATTGTCTTTTGCCTGTTGTGTAGAAAAGACTGCCCTTTGCTGGTCCGGGGGCTTTATGAACACTTGCCTTATTTTAAGATCTGTATTGGTCACTATTTTTTTTATTTCATTTTGAATACAAAATCTGTTAAATGTTTTTTATGACCTCATAACTATCTGTCAGCTCTGCCGAATAGATACATTAATGCAACGCTGATGTTCAAGGTCAGAATGCTGTAAATAGTAATTCAGTGCTCTGCAGAGTCCCAGTTGATGTCTGTGTGTAATAAGGCACAAGAAAGCTCAAATGATGACATTTTTCCCAAACAATCTGCTCAATTCTTTTGCTGTGTTAGGGACTTTTGATGGCTCTGCAATGTCATCTAAAGTTTCTAACATTGTTTTAGAGGGTTTTTTTTTTTTTCTTTGTGCATTTCAATTATGGCTTTTATTCAGCAATACCATTTAATTCCTGACAGTTACTTCACTTTGACAATCTCTGATTTAGCTGTTATCTATTTTGCAGCAATGTCAAGATTGGTATGATAAAGTGGGCTATTTTGATGGAATATAAACAGGATCTGGACAGTTCAATAAAAGTTCCTTGCATGTTTAATTTCTAGCTGTCATGACATCAGCAAAAAGCACATAAGAAGATTTAAGGTCATCTTGGTTCGCTTCCTTTAGCTCACCTAAATGCAGTCCATTAATGGGTTTATGTTTTATGCATATTAATTGTGCTACATGCTATTTTTATAAGTTAAGACATATTACAATTAGGTTGCAAATAATCTCAGCTATATTTTTTGCATTATAAGAGAATTTTGCCTGTGCAGAGTGCCCACATGACCTCTGCATGTAACTGATATTATAACTAACCGCTCTGAAATCAAGTCAGATTGCTGAGGTTCATATTGTATCAATTAGTTCAACTATGAGGAGGATGCAAAATTAATTTGCTCTCTGTGTTTAAATATATATATATGACTGTGTATGTTTATATATATGACTGTGTACATCTAGAGACTCTGAATAAAGTATCTCGTAATTGAGTTCATATCTCCCATTACACAGCCTAAATTTTCTTTCTACTAATACAGGAGAAAGAAAATCAACCATCTCACCCAAAGGATTTATTTTTAAGATGACACATATACAAAATATGCAAAAATGGGCACTTTAAACTTCTCAGTTATGACCTCCAGCTGTAGGGTTTCTTTGAAAGTATATCCTGTGCTGCTGGTATTGTGTATTTTATTTTGAATGTCTTTGGAGCTATTTTGGAGTTACTCTCAACAACTAGTGACAGAAGCTTCTAGCTCTTTCTGTAGGTGTTTTTGTTTTAGTCTTAATGGGAACTGGACTTTTTTTTTGTTATTATTTATTAACACTGAGAAATGCTGGGATCAATCAGCAATTTTACAACCTCTCAAGTTAATTCTATGGCAAGAGAATTCAAAAGGTAACCAGTTTGCAGTAGCTGTTTTGAGAGGTTTTTATCTGCATTCAAAGTTGGTTAAACTACCGTGTTATTATTTTAATTTCTGTATGGAAGACACATATCATACTGCCTAGATTACAAATTAAAATTAGGGTTTGGGATGGATTTTAAAGAAGTAATCAACAGTAATGATACAAATACTGGTCTTGGATGGTGTAGCAAGTAGTCCACTCACAAGAAGTCTTAAAATGCTATTCAACCTTGAAATCAGTGAATTTACCATCTGTGTGCTATCATATTCCTAGTAGTTGCATATCTGTTTCTCTGAGCCCTTGGGGCATGTACTGTCATAGAGGAGAAATGTTCAAGTTTTATGTCCTTGTGAGTGCTTAAGTACCTGACTCTGATGAAAATGAAATACACTCTGTTTCTTATTTTAACAATAGTAAGCTCCACTTTTAAGGCAAGAACCAGACCTCTCAGTTTCTTATAATCAAATTTGAAAACACAGTTTACAGGTTCTAAATTTTGGAAGCTTATATCTAAATTATATGTCCTTTTTTTCTTACCTTCACTCTTGACTGAAATAGGTCTTTTGTTGTGGATGAGCTACCTGGAGAAACTATGAGCTACTTTTTTGCCGTTTTTAGTTAAAATGTTTAGTTTGGACAAGGAAGAGGAAAGATTATTGCAAATTTTACTAGGAAAAGTAGTGCTTAAGAAATGGCTAGATAAGTCTAGTGACACTGTCCTCTAGGCACACTATAACTTAATACCTAGAATGTGCCACAGTTAGTAAGGTAAGTAATGCATCAGAGAAATAGTCTTAATGGTAAAGAGTAAATCACAGCTAGCTTTGGCAGAGGTTATCCAGGAAAGAACACCTCTTCATGATTAACTTCCTCCAACTTTTGAAAATAAACATTATAGACCTGATTCTAGTCTCATCACTCCTCATAGCAGCCTAAGTCCATTGTCTATAATGGAAGTCATTTCTGATTTACATCAGCGTTTTCGGAGGATTAGACCTAATAACCTCTGAGCATGGTGGTGGAATCACTGGTGTCTGCTGCACAGCGATGAGTGATGCTCAGGGAGCCTGCAGGGTCACAACTCAAACGCTCAGTGCTTGCCTGAGCCCTTCTTATGTTGTTGAATCGCAGAGCTGTGCAGTAAACTATGCCAGAACAAAATCCTTGTTTGTAATAATTCTTTCATTACTGAGTTGTAGGCTGGCTAAGAAGGAGGGGAAATAGCTGTTCTAAGAGTACTCATAGAGAGCAGTATTCCAGCTTCACTTGGACAGGCAGCATTTTCTCTCCTTTCCGCTTCTAGTCTCTGTTTTTCTTAGATTCTTACCAGCCAGTTCAGTATCAAAGTGCCAAAGATTCAGCACACTGGTCATCTAACTCAGTATCAGTATCCAGGCATTGATGGTGGCAGCAGAAGGTATCTGAAGAAAGTGTGTGAGCCCACTCACTTTCTCCAGTCTATTCTACTTGTAGCTCCTCAGCATCCACAACTGCTGGATTAAGGATACTTTTTTCATATCCATTTATGAACTTGTTGTCCAAGAACCTGCCTAATCCATTTTTGAACCTGCTGATACTCTCTGCCTTGATAAATCTGTGTCAGCAAATTCTAGTACTTTACTATCAGCTATATAGAAAGCTACTTGCTTTTTTCTTCTACATGTATTTTACTATTCGAAGTGCTTCTCATTCTATTATTGCAAGATTTGATGAATAACATTTGTGTTCAAATTATTAACCTCAGTCATAACCCTCTCTGGACAGCATGAAATACCTTTCTGTTTCCAAATTTATGTTAAAGGAAGTGATATCCAGACTCACTAGACTAGAGATTTGTGTTTTTCAGCAGTTGTCACTTCAATGCTGTATTTGCAAGAAAGAACCTCGCAGAGCAGCCCACTGTGCATCAGGATGAAAAGCCTGAAAATGATATTGCAAGAGAACTTCGTTGTTACAGAAGTGAAGGTTCCTCCAGCAGCTGTGCCCAGGTGAAGTTCAAGTGGGACCAGCAAAACTGGCAGCTTAATGGCTTGTGAACATTTCTGTATATTTATTGTGTGAAAATTGCTGACCTGATGTCTGACTAAACTAGCAAAGATCTGCTTGTTCATTCAAACCGTTTCTCCTGCTTTTCTCATCTGTCATTGGCAGGGTACATTTTTCTTTGCAAAAGCCTCTCTAATACTTGGTTTGCCTAGTGCCAAACACAGACAAAGTTTCTCTGAAACAGTATTGAGGAGAGTAGGAAAAATAGAACTTTATAAAAGAAAGTTTGATAGTAATACAAAGATAGATACAAAACAAATGGGGACATTATTTTTAAATACCTTTAAGTGGAATGCAATTCTTCAGCCTTCAGAAAGGTAGAGAATCTGAAGAAGTGGTGAAAAACATGTAATTAGAGGATGAATAAGGCTGGGTGATTTTTAAAAAGTTTGTTACGCAGAAGTTATCCATCTGCAGCTCACAAACCACCTGTGAAACGTAGGAGGTTTCTGTGGGGTTACAGTCGGAAACACTTATGTGCCGAATATGATGTACCATCCGCCTACTCCTAAAATTCACTCAAAATTGGTGTCACAAGAACTTCATGAAAAATAGAACAGCAGTGAAATTTCTGGGTTGTAGTTACACAGCATTTGTCCAGTGTCAAAATGCAATCAAAGTAGGGTTCCTCTCTTCAGCAAGTTCTCTTGTGTGCCATGGGGTGGGCAGCGTGGGAAGGAGTCATCTCAGTCTGAAAGACTAAAGCAAGGGAATAGGTTAAAGTTGTGGGTAGAAATTGATTTCAGATTTTTTTTTTTCAGATTTTTTTAGATTCCTACCCTTGGAGGATGGTTGGGAAGTAAAGCTAGTGAAAAGGAGGAATAGATCTAATGAGGATCTGAATGTGGGAGTTTATATTGTCTGATAATGTGGTCCCAGATACAATTGAGAATCCTGAGGAGTGGAAATAAGGGCAAGGAAAAGGAAGCAGAGAGAAGAAGCATGAAAAATGAGGCACAAAATGATTACCTTAGGAGGTGAGGAGAAAACCCTTAGGAGAAGACGAAAGTGTCTTTGTCAATCAAATGTTTTGAGAGAACTTCCAAGAACTTAGTTCACTTTATTTTCTCAGCAAGTATCTGTGAAATCCAAAAGTAATCTTTGTGTCTCACCCCGTTTAATGCTAAGAGGACAGCAAGCTACCAGTGATCCATAAATGATCTTGAGTTGGTTGTCACACGATGCTATAATTTCCATTTGCTTTTAAAAATCTTATTAAACAGTTTGTAAATAGTACCAGATGATCACTAAAACTGCAAAATGAGGCATTAGAAGTGTTAGGCAATGCAAAAATAACATGCATATGGACATTATGATACTATTTGAACTAATTTATTACTTTATACCTTTTTTCATACTCCTTTCCCCCCATTTCTCTAATACTCTATAAAAATTGCAGATGATGGATAATACCCAAGGTATCATCCTGAAGCTCATTTTTTTTTCCTGAAATACAATAGAAATTACTCATTATGTCTGTACATTAGCCAGCCTCACTGAAAGTGCTGCCTCTTCATAAATGGATGCAGTTCTGTAGGAAGAGGATATGTCCCATATGTTAGTATTCATATGTCCATATGAGCCTATATGTGGTTGGGAATGTTGTGTGGAAAAAGCTGTGTGGCTGCATTGATATCTGTATTGTGTATATGTGACCTGCTTGCTATAATTATGGTAGAAGATCTTCTGTAGGTTTTCAGGTCCTAGTTATGTGTATTTACAAGGCTAACTTGATCTCCCCACCAACTTGCTTGCCTAGGAAATGTGCGTGTTAATGGATGCAAAATTAGATGGAGAAACGGGTAGAAAGTAGCTAGAGCTCCCAAGTCTTTTATAGTGGGAGAGAGGGGTTGACAGCGTTTAGGTCCTAGCTCTATTTGTTGTGAACTAGTGAAGGAGGTGTTTGGAGCTGAGGAAAGGATGTCAAAAGGAAGCAGTCCTTGCAAGTCTGTCTGTGTGACAGTTCTATCTATTTGCTCCTCTAAGTACATAAACTTTAATGAGGGAAAATGCCCATCAAATTTTGCAGTTTCAATTGGACTTTGGAAAGGAAATGAATGTATCTTCAGAGAGGGAAAATACCAAGGTTGTTCAGTCATCCTATGATTTTTATGTTTTTTTTTTCTTTTTTACTAACTGATTTTTTTAATAGAATCTTCTTATTCCATACATTTCATAGCATAACCTTTCATGAAACTTAGGAGGAAAAAAAACCTTCTATGATAAAATTTTAAAGTAGAATCCTTTCAGAAGCCAGGGAGAGTAACGATGGGGGAAATGATGTGAAATTTCTTTTGACAAGAAGATGACAAGAGACGAGACAGAAGAGATTTATGCGTAGTTTGGGAGGAAAAATCTAAACTGATACATCTGATAGCTGACTTGGGATGAGTCATTCACTCTTTATTTGCCATGAAAAGCTACTTTAATGATTTTAACATTTATCCGTTAAATTTTTCTCCTTGATCTATAATTCAGAATGCTATACCAACTCCTTGAAGGTTGGGACACACATTTATTTTAATGTGGAAGTAGATCACCAGGTTTTCAATCATATATGTTGTATCACTATGCTAATCTCAGTGCTGGGTGGAAGGTTTTAGTAAGAATCTTTGGTGGAAAAAAAAGGGGATGTTGTGGCAAGGCAGTTCTGGTAGAAGATATTTAAAATAATGATTTCTGATGCTGAGTCACAGTGCTGTCACAGTGCTGTTAATAAAAACTAAAATAACATTTGTCTAGCCGTATGAGATGAGACCAAGTAGCCCAATATCTGCCTCTGATATTGGATGATGTTTTAAAATGTTGTCACACGAGGCATGTACGTTGCCTTTCTAATAGCCACTTCCCTACTACCCCTCCTTAAATGCACAAGATTTTAAGTGTTTGAAGAAATGAAGTGTTGTTGGAGCAGTAGCAGTCATCGAGGATTCCTTTTCTGCCTCACTCACTTGTAAGGAGATTTAGTTAAACTGTGTTAAAGCCTGTGTACATATTCATGTTCTGAAATAAAATGACTTTAATTTGATCTTAACTTTAATTTACCTGACTTCCAGAACAATTTAATTGAAACAAGACCTTTTCAATTCTGCGTACAAATGCTTGAATAAAAGTTTAATGCAATTTAACTAGACCACTTCAGAAGTTCATTCAGATTAACCCCCTTGTTCCCATGTTGACAAACTCAAAGCATGCTCCATAACAACTCCTTAAATTGCATTATTAATGAGGTGGTAATTGAGACTGGAGAAGAAATGCAGAAATAATTATGGATCCTGTGTATGTAGTAAGATGAAAGCTTTAAACTGAATGTTGACCTGTCGCTAATAATTGGGTGTTGACGGTGACATTTGCCATCAGTCAGTGCGGTCAATCTAACACACTTAGCCATTGTAGAGCCTGCAAGTAGATATGTGATCTTAGACAAGTGTCTCTGCCTTTTCTTTTTTAATATTTAAAACTGTGCAAAACTTTGTCTACTAGACCATGATACCACCAGAGAACTTGGCGTTAATGTATTAGGATTGTCTTTGAGCAAGGAAGTCCTGATGTTCTGCAGAGCAAACGACCAACCTTCAATTCACTTCATGCTGGCACCAAATATCTGCTGCATTCCCAGGCCCTTGGCAGCCTGTAACACACGTCTACTATTTCCTGGGTTTTAAATCAGTTTTCACTCCTCCTAAAGCTCCAGGGTGTTTGAACTTGGTCAGTTAGACTGCTTTTCTGATGTATGTTTCTGTAGTACATCATCCTGCGTTTATTGTCTCCAGCAATATTTTTATTTAGGACAAAAGAGGCAGCGTTCCTATATTGTTTTATGCCATCTGAATTTGTCACCCTCATCCTCCAGTAGGTATAATTGCATTGCTTCTCACCTTCTTACATTTCTCTGTCCTTCACATCACCTTTTTCACTGTGTCACCTTTCCCTGGAGGAAGACTTATCCTTTTCCTTTCTCTGCTAAACTTTATAAAATTGCCCTTCTCAGGAATAAGTTGGTGCCAAATACAGTTCATCGCCTTCCAATACTCAGTCATTTGACCACTTTTTAAAAATAAGATTATATAGGGATTAGCAATGTCAACTATCTGCAAATATTCAATGACTCAACTAATGGGGAGGTTATAAGGCAACACAGAGATTAAACTAAATATTTAAAATAGTGAAGCACTGAATTAGAGTTGATTGCTTACAGCTATCTCAAATAAAATTGTTAAATGGATACCCTGGTAAATTTTAAAAAATCAGTTTATTCTTAATCTGAGATGGAGATAAAATTTGAGTGATTTGCTTTTCATACTGTAAATCTTAACACATTCTTTTTTTTTTTTTTGTTAGAATTTAGGTGTCTTAGCACGATATCACGATACACTTCAGATAGATACAACTTGTTTAGCTGGAAACTATCATCAGATGTGAATAAATCTAGCTTCTGTGTCTGCCTGAAAACAGTAGTGGGAAAACCCCTTAAAATGAGGAAAACTGAATTAGGATTTTATGATGTCTGGGAAAGCTGCAAACCTGAGATAAAGACTTCACATTTTATTGTCATTAGGCACACCATGCATCTCAGGACAAGCCTACATTAACTTCAGTGAAATGTGCTTTAAAATGAATGTGGAAGGGAAAGAGAAAATGGGACCTTTTCTAATTATGCTGCCATCTCATTAAGGATAGACAGCATCCTGATTCTATCTGATAGATTATTTTTTCTCTGCTTAGAGAAGTAAAAACCTCAGAGTGGCTGAATGAAGTTTTTCTTATAAGAATGCTTAGGTACTAATGAAAAGCAGCAACTCAATACTGAAGGATGCTACTGAAGAAACATTGACATAAGGGCAGGTAATTAGCACTGCTGCTTCTACTAAAATTAGAGGGAAAAAAAAGAAATGGACTCACTAGAGCAAAGGGATTTTTAAATTGCAAAGAAATCTTATTTACATTGTGAATCCAGCTGAACTAAGTAAGCTAATCAATGTGATGGCCAAATTCTATTAATGATACTAAAATCCTTGTATGGATAATTAAATTAAAGTTAAGAAAAGCAAATATTTTGAGGAAAGAGACAAATCTCTCAGAGCCAGAGTTGGCCAGTGAAGTGGAGTTACTGTTCTTCAGTTTTTTATTGCCTCTCCAAAATAATCAAAGCCATAATAACTACATTACTTCTAGCGATACTTACTGCAATACAAGAACCTTTCACTGTTGCCCAAATGAGATGGGATGTACATGTGGGAAATGGGAAGAGAAAAATGAATCTGTTTGAACACCAAAAAGAATTTGATGCAGCTGAAGTGGGAAGAAAATTTCAGGTCAGGCTTGCAGATCCTTAATGAATAATTCTTATAGAAAATAGATCTCAGTGGACCTGGGCTTCCTTTTTGATGTAGCATGAGTGAAGCCCAGTGAGTTAAAACAATGATGAGTTTGGCAAAGACCTTCAATGAATGGAATGGAATGGAATTAGCCAACTGGTAGTTTTTTGCAAACTCCAAAAAGTATTTGATTAGCTCAATTATTTTTGTGTAGCTTAGAAATAAGGATTTTTTTCTTCCCACTTTAATGATTTTTTTTGATTTAATGGAAAATTTTGAACCTGTTTCCAGGTCAGGGATAGGCTATAGCTGTTTTTATATAGTGCCTAGAATAATAGATTCTTGATCTTGATTGGAGACTTTCATGGCTTCAAATAAATTGAACAATTTTTCTTGCTTATACCTTTGCCCTTGTGTCTGTACAATTGGGTTAGGGAGTTGGAACTGGTTTTGGCAGTGACCTGAATTCTGTGCAGTAGAAGAGTGAGCAAGCAGGAATGAACATGCTCGGTGAAAAACAGATTCCTTTGCAGCATCATCAGTAACAGAAAGAACATATTAGGTATAATCTCTCTTTTTCTTGCTGCAATCAAGTAAAATGAGGAGTTTACCTCTGTCAATATGAAAATTAATTAGCATAAATTGTAAACCCATTCCCTTTCTGAAAGTGCTAAATTTTCTTGTTATTTCCCTTTTAAATGTAATCCTAAAGGGGAAAAAATCAGATACTAAGGCATAAATATTGCATTATACTTAACTGATTTATATTTATAAAGCTAATTCTGCTTCTTAATGTAATTCAAACAGGAAAAAATGCTTCCCTTTTAGGGCTGCTTTAAAAGTTGGAACAAGCCTGCCAATGCAATCAAAATGAACTGTGTATTTTTTTTTTCTGCCTGATTGTCTCATTTTTTTACATGCCTTCTTCCCATTCTTCTATGTTGTTTTTCTCAGTTCAGAAAAGTACTCTAGTGAATTTCTTCTTGGCTAAGAAAATAACTTTGTGAAAAATACAGATCCGAGGTGACAGCTGTTTCTGACCTTCATGCATATTATATTATAGAGCTGGTCAACTTGGAACTCTGGCATATTGAAAATTTAGCCCTTGACATTGTCACTGTATTGAAATGAGAACACATCGAAATTGAAGGGCTTTTCACAGTGTAACATAAATGGCTGGCACGACAAGACGGATCCTTCATAGTCACTTAGAGATTGGATAATGTCATAGGGGGTCAGGTGTGTTTCGTGATATAATGTGAGGTGCATGGAGTTATACTCGAGATTAATGAGGCCCTCTCAGAGTTCAGTTTTTCATGGTCTCTTTTATTCAGGAATGGAGCTAGCTGTTAGTTTTCAGAGATTAAAATATGAGAATCTATAATTGATATATCTGATGTTCGCAGCAGCTGTTGTGTGACTTAACTGTAGCTATTATTACCATATTAAGAGATTTCTTGAAGCCAGTGTTTGAAAACCTCATCAGGCTTGTGCAGGAGGGGGCTAGGAACTAGTCAAGGAAACTCTCTCTTCACTCTCTCAGAGGTAGGATAGGGAATTGCGAATACAAAATACAGCATCAGAGTAAATTCTAATTGAATGCTTGTAGGTTGCTGCAGAAAAGGGGAATGTGGGTGGTTTCTGACACCTGCCATAGCAGCAGCTTTGTTTCAGTGATGCAGGACTGAGGATGAGCTCAGATCTTTGCTCCAAGGATGGAGACAAGTGATTTAGACTATTAATTCTGTAAAGGCAGATGTTGCTATGTTGTGAAGTAGATGAGTTAGAGTGAGAACTCTGGAATTTTTTCCTAAAATAAATACTCACAGAAGGCTGAGCAAAGCTCTTCCATAACTGGCAGAGCCTGACATACAAAAGGGTCTGTTTATCCTGGAGAAGAGCTGAAGGGGAATCTTATGAATGTTTATAAATACTTGATTAGAGAAGTGTAAAGAAGATGGGGCCACACTCTTCTCAGAGATGCCCAGCGACAGGACAAAAGGCAACGGGCACAAACTGAAACAGAAAATTTCATTTGCTCATAAGAAAACACTTCTTCAGCTTGAGGATGACTCAACACTGACACAGGCAGCCCATGGACATAGTGGAGGCTCTGTCCTTGGAGATGCTCAAAACCAGCCTGGATATAGTTTGCGGCAACCTGTTCTCCTTGACCCTGCTTGAGCCGGGGTTTGGACCAGATGGTCTCCAGAGGGCTTTTTCAGCCGTAACCATTCTGTGATTCTGCCCCAAACCTGCCTCAGGTCAGTATTGCTAACGACGTCGGAAGGCAGACAGGGACCGTCTGTTACAAAGCAGGTTCCATTCACCATGGGCACTAAGAGAAAGGAGGTTTTCTTCAGCTCAGTGCTTTTTGGCTCCCTAGGGTTTCTGTCTACAGCTGCCCTGTTGCTCATCATCTGAGGGTATCTTTGATCCCAGTAAGAGCAATCATGTTTAAATTTTTTTTTCTTTCTCTAATTAGCCTTTCTCTCATCTTAAGACTGAGAAATTGCTACATTTTCCTTGGTCAGATTTATGATCTTATTTTATTTTGCAGTTCCATGATATGGCTAATGCAGCATCTCGCCTTGGATTATTCATTTATAGTCTAGTCTTGAGTATTTGGCAACAATTTTATTCTGTTTAATGATGCCCAGCCCATATTGGGGCTTACCAGTGTGGGTGTTGTCCATGTTTTTGGAAAGTTTTCCCAAAGATCCCATAAGGTTTTATGGGGTTCTTTATGTAAAATTTAAAGTGTAAAATATATCATATTGTACAATTACAGTGTGAAGTTATTCATTGCCCGTTCAAGAACAGGCATTTCTCGCAGCCTTGACCACTGTAATTTTAGCTTATTTCAGTCCAACTCCCCAGGGTTACAGTGGTCAAATGTCATTATTCTGCTTCCACTTCGTGACTTATAAGCTGTTGAGTTGTGGGATCAGGGCAGGGGCAGCAGTAGAGAGGCAAGGACATCTCATCACCTCTGCTTCCTTGGAACTGTGAACTCCATGGAATTTACAGGAGCCAGTCTATATAAAATCACGGCAATCAGCCTCATTAGAACTAATACTTCTAATGAGCAGTGTAGTATAGGTGCTGTGTAGATAACAACGTCATTGTCAGAGACGCCAGAAAGTAAGACGTGACATGCATTTACATTCTGGGCTGAGTTGTTAATGTGCTCATGGTGCCAAAGACATCGCACATCAGAAAGGCTGAAAAAAATCAATGCCGCTACCAAACAAATAGGGGCAGCAGAAGACGAGGCTCCTCTGCAGTTGGCCGGGTTGCTGCTAGCTGGCAGGAGGCTGAAGCCCACGCAGACAGGCTGGCACGGGAACCACGGCGTACGAGAGCTGATCTGTAATTTTGCAAGGTACCTACTGAGCTGGCGCTGTGTGCATCCTGCCCTCCTAGGGTGTGCGTTATGAAATATGGAACAAATGTGCTCCTACCTAAAGCCCTTCATGTTACTCCCTATCCTCTCTCCTTCATCTTTTTTTTTTTTTCCAGAATCTTGTCATTTTTCCAGTACCCCTTTCTAAACTCACAGATCTGCCACTCGTAATAAAGGAGCTTTCACTCTACAAGTGCCATCACTTGTCATGACTCGTGGCCATAGTAGCTTTCTCATTAGCCATTGAAGGGGTAAAAATCTTGGTTACCTTTTCTGTAGCTTTGAATTATACCCCCCTCGATACAGTATTGTTGACTTTATAAGTGTCCATCTTCTGTGAAACATTGTGGAGTGCGACTGGTATTTCAGTAACAGTTTAAAATTTGGAAGAATTTTTAAAGATCACAAAAGAGGGAAGATGGTTTGATGAAAGTATGAGACCGGACTTGTGGACACGCTGTCTGGCATTGCTCTGGATCCCTGTGTGATGTTGAGCGTATCTGCACTATGTGCAGATTCCACATGAAGGTAAAGAAGGGAATTCTGCTGTCTTCAGAGCAGAACATTTTGATAGAGGAGCAGACTCTCTCTGAGGACACATTTAAAATGCCTAGAACAACGCAAGCCAGAGCCAAGAGGTTTTTAGCGCTTCTTTAATGTATAGTTTTTGCTTCTATAACATGTTTTATAACTGGGATTGCAAAAATGCTACAGTGGCAGACAGTGACAGATCTTTCTCCTACAAATGATTTTTAAAATTCTGAGCTATATCATCCATATGAAATATACTCCAAGGTGGAAGGTCATCCACAAGTAATTTTTAGGCTCCTGCCAATTTTCAAACAGCTTGTAAGTTGTAAAAGATATAATCAATAAAAATCTGAAATTAAAATTTGTGTTCTACAAGCATTCATGTTAAGGGCTTCAGTATTTATGGAGGGCGATGGAGAGGATTTGGAATGGAGACATTCTGCTTTCTTTTCCGATTCAAGTAGCGTTCTCAAAGTAGTAATAATAATAATAAAAACCACATTATTTTAGTAATAACAGAACCTCACTAACTGAGAAAGGCGCTGCCACCACCATGACCTCCAGATGTTATGACCTAGACTACTGCAGTGGTTGCCTAAAGATTGACGTTTAAGTAGCCACTCGCTTCGTTCTGTGCTTCGTTCTGTGACAGTGTCGTGGTCAAAGCTGCTGCAGTGACAAATGCCATCGTCACGGTGCCTGCCAGTACTGCGCATGATAGAGCGTGCTCCGAACGTGTCTGTCAGGTTCTCGTGTGTAGCAGGTAGAAGAGGTTCTGCCGCGCGGGTCTCTGAGCCGCGGTGTTGTACCAGCTGCTTGCGGCAACGCGGAGTCAGACAGGGCAAACGCAGTGCCAGGGTAACGTATAAATTCCCGTCCTCCTCAGCATCGCCAGCTTGTTACAGATGTTGTCTCTTCACAGCTCAGTTGCTGACTTCAAGTATTAACTGCCACCAGCTCAATATGGAAAGTCTCTTAACTGCCTTGTTAATGCTGACAGCCCCCCTGCTAACAGCCTTATTACTATGCTTAAGTATTGGAGACTGCTAGTTTGGAAACTGAAATAATTCAGCCTTTTTATCTCATCTGTTTGTCTCAGCTAGATCCGTGTGAAGCTGTCACAAAAGGATCTTGAAACTAGAATGCTCCTCTGCACGCAGCAGAATTATACTTTCCTCCCCAATTTGCTTCATAAATATATCTGATGGATGAAGAATGTCGAGATAGAGTTGTGAATATAATTGGTTTTCTGCTTTGGCCGCTGAACTGAAAGATGAAAATATCTTCAGCTTGAGCTAGAGTGTTTTTTTTTGTGGGGCAAATGGCTGACTTTGTTTTTCTAAGTATAAATTAAGGAGGCAAAACCTGCCTAGTGACTCCAAATAAATAGAGGGATGTCTTTGTGCACTGAGGTTCACGTTTCTGTTTCTTTCTGCATATGTAGAAATCTTTCATGGCAAGTTTGAGATCTCGACTGCTTTATTGCTTATGTTTTTTTTCTTCTGATTTAACTTTTTTCTTTGATTTTCAAAAGTGAAAATGTCTTACAACATGTCTGCATTCTGAATTAGTCAATAACCACTTTTCCTGACATCAAAGATCACTCAGATTATTTCATTTGATTTTCTACCTGTGAATTCTCTAGCCTTTTCCTTGTCCTTATTGATTACTGCTTATTTCTTCTGTTTTTCTGCCCTCTAACAGTTAAAGAGATTGCTATGAAGCTGCTTTAATTCAGGGCATTTCTATAATATTTTGTCCCCTTAGAGATTTCTGAATACATTGGTGCCATCTTGAAAACCATCAGTAAATGGGTAAGTGGCCTCTTTGCTTTCCAAAATTTGGAAAAGGAGCAGAATTTTACTCTTAATACTCAATGCATTTAGAAATGATATTGTAGCTTCAGGCAAATTATCCTCGTGTTGCTACTACTAAGGGTAAACATTTTGAGAATGATTTCCAAAAGAATATTGTTGTTCCTATAAATATGATGAAACAAACACAGGACATTCTGTGGGGCAAAGTTATTATTGCTGGAGTGTAGATTTTACTCGCTTCTTAGATAGGTACCCAGCTTTAAACTTTTATATTTCCTGTCTTTTGTATTTCCATCGTATAGTGAAACTCCTAAAAGGTAAGTTTTTAGGAGAGAGATGAAACTGTCGGATTATAATTAAGCATCTGCCTAAATTTGAGCACTTGCACAAGTTTTGTGGACTGAATATTAGTACTTATAAGGAGCTATTCGTAGCCTATCAGGTGAATAGGTTGCCTCTGAAGGCAACATCAATATATTGCATAAATTCCTGCTCAAAGCTGAGAAGATAGATGTTGAATAAGACTTCTCTGAATCTTCTATAGAATGAAATACTCTAAAATTTTTGTATGAAAGTATGAAAATGTAACTAATGTCAATTTCTGATGAGTAACTAAATCTGAAGCCTCTTGTACTAATACTTGTTTCTTTTCTTCCTAATGCATAATTCAGATAGATTAAAGGAAATCCCTCTGCTTTACAGCTTGTTAGACATTAGTAGCTGGTTTAATACAACGCTTTTGTTGGTGAGCCATAGTATTACTGGATAATTTGTAAAATAGCACAGTTTGACAGACTGATCAAACAGGGCTAATTTTGGACACTTATATTTTCAACTTCAGTGGTTTCTATCCCTTAATTGTAAAATTAGTCTTTAAGTAATAGTTTCCCTGTTGTTCATCCTGTAGATGGCAATGTTACACTAGTGAAATGAATGGAAACTATACATCCCCAAAGCTTCACTCTTTATTAATCAGTGAAGAGAAGCATTAATAGCAGTTCAAGATATAGTTTTTGAAACTACTGCGGAGGTAAATATCTATAAACACATCATTAGTAGTAAAACATAAGCCTGATTGGATCACTGTGGTTTGTTCTCATATGGACTTACTGAAGAATCTAATGCTTTTTAAATTTTTGCGACAGTTTTCTATATGATCACCAACAGCAGATTTACCTAAATTTTTGCCCATTTTAAACAGAAACCATTGATTTGAAGGGCTTGTTTTCATGTAGAGAATTATAATTGTTCCAGTTGAAAGTGTGTCTAGTTGAACCGGCACTGACACTCTTTGTAATAAATCTAGTCCTGGATGACAGCACTGGAGCAGTAAAATTTTTGTGACCAGCAAAGTAAAAAGTGTTTGCCTACTTCATGGACATCTTTTATTCCATTTACTTGCTTTTTATAAATGTTTTATTCAGCCTCATTTTTCTTGCTAGACAGTTTTATGGGTTTTTGTGTATATAGGTTTGGTGCAGCCAAGTCCTTAAGTATCTACCAATAAATGCCTGAAGTTTCATCACTTAGACTATTCAGGAATTGTAAGTTACACATGTCTTTAAGAGGCATGTTTCAAAGCTACACACTTACCTTCACTTTCTTGAAGACATTCTGGGATTTTGAAAAACATGTAGTTAGTTCATTGAAAAAAAGTGAGTTAGGAATAACATCCATGTGCCATGTGAGCTAAGAAGTCCAGTCACTGAGCAAATATTTGCAGGATATCATTTATTTCGTTACTTCATATGCAGGTATGAGCAATCATTAGCTAGTAGTAGTCTGTTCAAATAATGAAAAAGGTGCCAAAATAAATCAGTACAAAGTTAAGTACTTTTAGTTTTATTTGGTACCAATAATGGTCCTAAGTTCATCAGATAAATAAGTCACTATGAAATGCTCATCCAACTCAAGTACTGTAGAAGTGCTTATACATTTCTTGAGGCCACCATTTGAATGGCTTCATATAAATGAGTCACTACAGGTCTGCAGACCTCAACATGTTGCCATCTTATTTGCCATCATAAATAATATACTGGAATAGAGTTGTTTTGTTTGGACACCTGATAATAACCTGCAAATTGTATAGTTGGATGTGACTGTTTCATTTACTGAGTGTCTGCATGATTGTGCACAGAAAATTGTAAGCGTTAATTTTGAGTTAAGACTACTCTCAGAAGAGGTAGTATATGCTGTGGTGAACTCTGTACTTCATCTGGGAATTCCCTTTATTTTAAGTGACCTTTCTCAAGTATCCCTAGGGTTTTCACTGCAATTTTTTTGACCTTTTGTTAGAAACCAATCTCTGCCAGGCAAGTGGTATTTGTCAGAGTGAAAATTTAAGAGGGATTTCATTGGAAAAGGTTTTTCAAAACAACAAGAGGATGAAGCTGGATAACCATCATGGTGCTGTACTATGTTGTGACTCAACACGTGCTGTACGTTACCTTTTCCTGACAGACCAAAATAACTCACCTTAATGATCAGGAAGAGAAACCCAGCTATCAGCTAAAGTGGTTGCAGTGGCCAGCATGATTCAACCACACATTAAGGAAGATCATAACTATGCAAAGAGTGCCTGCTGGGTTTAAGTTATCTAAATAACTTCACAGCAGAAAAATTTAAATGCAGGTAGTAAGCTCCAATGCAGTTTAAAGATAGTCTAAGTAGCACAAGAACAGGAAGACTTCCTAAGAATTTACATGGATTAAATGTGTTGTATACCAGCTTAAAATAGTGCTCAAAGCCCTTGTAGCAGTAGATAAGTGTTGAATCTGACTTAATGTAGAGCAGACAAATCAAAACCCACCTATCCTACAAAACCAGCAGGAGAATGCTTTGTTTTTCCAAACTAAGGAGATTTCCCAGTATCTTGGGAATGCATGAAAAGGAAAAGCATTTCAGAGCTTGATAGCTAAAACTAACACAGAATAAAAAGCTGTTCCATCATTTTCAACAAGGGCACCTGCATATCTGTTTGTGAGATGCCTGGGTCATTATTCTCCTGATATTGTTGGCTGGAGACAGTGAACTTGGTTTTAGCACAAAAATGTCTGAGTATGTCGAACCTTCCTTTCTCCAGAAATCCTGGAGGTGAAGTAGCTTTTTCCTGTGATTTAAAAGTCGTCTCTGACGTGGTGTCTTTCAATTCTCAATTGGAGTCAATTCTAAGTCAAAATGACCTGAATGAGATGTTAAGTACTGCAGTGCAAGCTGTAATTTGCTTAGTACTTTTGCTAATTAGGCCTAGAGTAGACTAGTTCAGAGAGTCTTCTTGTTACTGCCACGGATCAATTAAATCTGAAGTCCTATCTGCATGCCATAACGTTGCACCATAAAGAGCCCCATGAGCCAGATGTCAAAAATTTCAGTTCACAATCAGAAACTATAGTAGTTCATAACTAATTTGGATTTCCAGGGTCCTCACAATATTTCAGCCTAACTTATGACAAGTATAGATGCTCCCCATGCTCAGGGAATGCTTTGCTGCAAAATGTGTTGATCTGGTGAGCAGTGTATCAGGGAGGCCAGTGACTGCTCCTGCGACCATGCAGGAACTGTGGCTAATCAAGAGAAGGGACAGACGCCCACAGGTAGCGATGGGGCTCAGAAGAAGATTATTTTTGTTGGTGTTTTGTTTTTTTATTGTTACCGAAGACTAGATGTACCATGAAATTTTACTGTGAGTCTTTAAAGGGATTAAAAGAAGCTAGACCTATATATATGTATATATGTATACACAAATATAATAAACATGTAATATATTTCAATTTGTTTTAAATCAGAGAAAGTCTTCCTTTGTCTTCAGTGAGTTTCAGGAAATTATTGTGAGACCAGGTAAAGAGAAGTCCATAAGTAACAAAGTCTCTTGAAATTTCGTCTACATTTTGAAATGAATCTTCTTATTTTCTTTCTGGAATAATTTGATTAATTTTGCTCTTGGAGCTGAGCCACTCATTCAGGGAACAAGCGATGAATTTAGTCTTCCATTCATGGACTGTCCTTGGAGATGAGATAACGCTTTCACACAGTTATCAGTTGTTTTGTGAGGATTTTTTTTTTAGTTATTTCACTCTCTTCCTTATGAAAGTCTTGTTCTGGTTGTTTGGTAGTCAATATTTAACATGCAAGTCTTGTGGGCTGCTTGTGATAAGTCTCACAATGCTGCAACTGTTTCCTTATTGAATAAACATTGCTCAGGAGAAGAGGCTGAAGCAGTCCCTGGGACTGTGGAAATCTCAAGGAGAAAAATAGCAGCCTGGAGTAGAGAAAGGAACATTTAAAATGTGGCACAGCTGTCTCCTCGCCTCCATCACACCTTGCCCAAACACTAATTCCTGGGAAACTTCCTACTATAAGGTTTATCGGAAGGGTGCAGTGCTCATATACAATTTCCACGTGTCATATTCCACACAGTAATTGCACTGGCTGTGAGATACTCATGACTGTGCAGCGATCAGGTCTGGATCATTTAGTTCCTAGTGTGGTCCTAGCATGAGATTTTTGGAACGTTCTACCTACATGGTTTCCTAAGCAGTATCTTAACCTAGGTCAAGCTTGCTGTCTATCCGTAGGTCTAAGTTTATTGGGCTATGTCTAGGTTTACTTATGTACAAGTTTAGAGCCTGCTTCAGGTAGATGTAGAGGCATACCTAGTTTTGCTTGTGCGTGAATGTTTGCATTTCTCAATGTCTGAAGCGCTCACCAGAGGCAAGCAAAAATAATAAATATGTGAAGCAAAGAGGTTTTTTTTAGCTAAAGTGGATGCTCTTGGAAGCTTTCCCATGGAGGAGAAAAAAAGGCATTATTTTATAATGTGTAAATTGAACTACATGAACTACAACAGGCACTGCAATGGCACAGATAAAGTGATGCAGTGTTGAGCAGAGGAAAGGGCTCAGTTCCTGATTATTCTTGGCAGATGCTCCACAGAAAAGCCATCCCTGTACATTAAACATTCAGTTTGGAAATATTTGTTTGCTTTCTCCTAGTTCTAGTCCAGTGAAATTTAGCAGCTACAATTCTGAGCCTGTGAACTATTCTGTGCAGGGTGATTCTCTTGTCTTCAGCGTCCTACTGAATTTTAATGCTGTTACGTGTGAACTTAAAAGTCAGTTTGCAAAAGGATGCAGATTATGATGAATAATAAAAAAAAAAAAAGATAAGGAAGTCAAACAAAGTCATATTCCTAAGTGATTCTTGAAAATCTCACGTTTCCCTGGTGAATGAATGCTGTCCTGAGCATTATATGGAGTGGCAAATATCAGACTATTTTATGCCTTCCAAAGCAAGGATGGCTTGAAGAGTCTTACTGTCCTTTGAATGATAACAATACTGCACCGGAGAAAATTAAATACATGTCATTCCTGATTTGCTGAAAATGATTGAAGTGCTCCTATTCTCAGAGCATAAGTGTATTTCCTTCCTCAGTCTCATCCTCCCCAAAATTATGAAACCACCTCGGAGTCACAGAGTATTTTCAGCAACGGGCCAATTTGTGAGTGCGAGTTCATAAACATTTCCCCTCAAACTGCAGGAAACATTTCAAAACAGAACTTGGCTTGAAGGTCACAGACTGATGTGAAAAAATGTAATTATAAAAATTCGGTAAGATTGGTTGTCCTTTGTGGCAAGCTGAGAAATACTCGACACCTGCTTGCAGCCACAGAAAGTATCCAAGCGTGTTTTAAAAGAAGGGGATGTTTGAGGCAACCAGGTTTAATTACATCCTTTTGTTAAGAAAAAGCTCTAGCCTAATTGCACTGTCACTGTTGGATGTGAGAAAACTTTCATGGTGGCGGACAGCAGTGTTACATCTGTATGTACAGGGCTTTTTTTTTTTCCCTTTCAAGAATATTAAATGTGTAATATGGAGAAAAGAGGTGAGGAAAGATCTTCAGTGAATTATCTATTCATTTCTGATCTTCTTGAATTACCATTTCTTTTCAAACACACCAGCACCCTACAGAGGCAGACTTCTTTTCAGGAATGCTAAACAGAAGAAAGGAGAAAAAAAAGAAGATGTAATGTGTTAAGATGCACTGCTGTGCTACCCAGGATGATGGTTGTGATATGGGTATTTTTTTTTTTGCATAGAAATAAAAGGAATCTTCATGACGATAATTTTAAAGTTGATTAAAAACAATGCACTCAGTAAATATAATTAGTGTAATGAAGCAAAAAATGTGTTTCTTTTAAGCCGTTTGTATTTACATTTTGTTTAAAAATACATTGGTAAGATAATAACAGTGTAAAAGGTAGAATTGATTGAACATTCGTTATATTCAAAAACACATTTATTTTTCCTGGTGTTTAGCATTAGCTTTGCTTAGAAGGAGCATTATTTTTTTTTTAAAAAAAAGTATTTTCTCTAGTAGTGCCAGAATGGCATAACATAAACTTTTAAATACTATTCATGTCCCCACATCTCAATGCTCTCTGGTTTATGTAGCATCTTCTGCCCTTTTCTTGGTCTGTTCACGCTGTGATGTCTCTAAGGACTTAACTTTAGCGTTTTGTGTAAAAGCAAACAAAAAGCAGACAATCCCCCCCAAACCCTTTAGACATTACAAAGTATAAACAATAATGGGATTTTTCTTTAGAAGACACTGTGTATTTAAAATTCTATACCAAAGCTACTCTTCCTACTTGCATCCCCAGTTTTAGACAATGGAAGAAAGCCCTTCCTGAAGTTTGAGGGTAAATCTAATCTAATTTGGCTCTAACACACAAGGATATGAGTATATATATATTTATATTAGCATGCCTAACTTGAGCAGGGTGCCTAAACTTGAACAGGTTATAGGACTAAAATTTCTTAAATGACCTTGGCTTTTTTGAAGTAGCTGTCTATATCTCATAGGACATTAAGGGCAATTTATGGATCTGGTGCTAATATTAACACAACAGCAGAATCACTAACTGGAGTCAACAGTTGATTTCAGTATTGTTAACTTACAGTATGCTGTAAATTTACTGCAAAATAGACATGCTAAAATATACATACAATAGTACTGAATACAGTTTACTCAATTTCATCCAAAGACAAATATTATTTTTGCAGTTATGGCATATTGCATCTTATTATAATAATAAACTACTTTAGGATGTGAAACATAGTTTACTTGTCGTGTGACATTTGAATAATGTGCAGAATCACATGCTATGCTTGACGATGGCATTAAAATACATTTTTATAATGACTGTTGCTTAAATACATTTATTGGCAGCTTTTACTAGTGTCTACTGTTCCCTCATCTCTCTGAAAAATAGAAGTGTCTTATTTATTTGCAACACCTGGAGAACTATGAAAAGGATATTATAAAAGCCCATCTGGGGAAGTGAGCAGAAGAAATATAAATTATAGTGCTGAAAGGCCATATGCATGAAGTAAAAGTGGAGGAGCTTTGGGGTATTGGGCCATATATTTTATTAAGATGTCCTTTTGCCAGCCTTGAAAAAATAATTTTTCTAGCTAGTTACAAATAATTTATTGCTCAGAAAGTTATCTCCTGAATTTTTTCATTTGTCTTTTTATTCTCAAATGTTGTTTCTGCAGATGGTTTGAGCCTGCTGCTGAGGAAAGATAAGCTGTGGTTCTTAAATTTTCTGAATGACTTTGCCTACCATTAGTAGAAATCTGCCTACCCCATAAAAAGTCAGTTAATAGAAAGACAGTTAATATCTCGTCAATCTCTTGGACCTTGTGAGGTAAGGCCACATCCACACCGGTGTGGTGGATGATACACCATACCTTTTGGTCCTGGACTTTTCCTTTCCTGGATCCTTAATTCCTTGGGTCTTCCTCCTCTCTTCTTGATTCTTGTCTGCCTGCAGCAATCCTTGATCCTGGGATCAGCGAGAACAGGTTTTCTACACATCTTGGTCTGACTCTGAATTGTCTAGATTTTATTCCCCAAAGGGTTCCATAGACCACCTTTTTAAAAATCACATTTTCAATGACATTTTTCCTGAATCTCCGTGTTTTGTTTTTCCCAAAGAACCTTTGGGGATTGTGGATGCTGTCTGAGTATTGCTGGCAAAGCATTCTCGAAGAGTTTCTTTTTCAAACCGTTGCCATCCTATCTTTTCCTGTTTTCCAGCTGGCAAACATCTTAAATCCAGAATGAATACTAAATGCAAGCACGATGATCGTGTTTACATGATTCTCAAAATATGTGAAATCTTGGAAATTACGTTTTCAGGCTGTCTGTTTCTATGTAGAAATTGTTGAACTTCAACAAAAATGTGCAAAGATGTGACAGTATAAGAAATGAAAGATGCTTCAGAATAGTCAAAGCATTATGAATTCATCAGTCTTAAGTCACAGGAATGATTATCTCCATACATGGTATGGTAGAGAAGGGAATGATAAAATCTAAAAATAAAATATTGGGAATGGAACCTACTGAAAGGAAGAAAGAAAGAGAGGAAGGGAAGGGAGGGAGGGAAGAAAGGAAAGAAAGAAGAGAAAATCATTTAAAAGGCACAAAAAAAAATCTTGACTAAACCTTGGATTTTTCTCTCACCTGGTTCTTTTAACTACAGCTGATATACAGAGATGATATTTTTTCCCTTGGAAGGAAAAACTCCTAAAAACTTCTCCCCCATGAGCCTTTTAATTTTATGTTCTGTATAAGAATATCTAGCCTCCTCCTGTACTTTTTAGTTGGTTAGAAGTTAGTCCATGTACTCATACCAGCATGTAGAATTTCTATCGATAGAAATAGCAGCAGATCCTGTTGTAATGAAGACATGATGTATAAGTGCAGAAATCTGTTTTTTGGGTCATTTAATTTCTTTGAGATTTTAATTTTTTTTATAAGTGTTGTTGTTGTTAAATCTCTATAGCCGAGACCAACCACCAGCATTGCCAATAAAATGTTGCTGTAAGTGGCAAGTAAATGCTATTTTCTAGCTTCCAAGCAGATCCATCACCAGTGCTTCGTTCCTGTGATTGCTATAACCGACACTGAATGTGTATCTGCTGCTTCTGCTATGTTTAAAGAAGAAAATGCCTATGCTATTACTTTGGAAATTTTAGATGTCCTCAAGATATGGTGAGTTAGTTTTTTCTTTGCATATTTTTCTTCTTTTACGGCTGTCCTTTTTAGTTCCAAATGCGTTTTGATGTTTTTTTGATGAGAGCATTGAAGCTATTTCTTCAGTGGGCAGCAGGAAGATTCCCACTCTGCTTACAGGGATCAGCTCATATTTTCTCAAGGTCGCTGGGTTCCTTTCAGTTTCCCCAGTATCTGCATCTTAATGGTATTTCTGTTAAGAATCTCTGGCAGGTTGGGTTTTTTGAAGCCAAAATATATGGCTGCAAAAAGATGAATAGTGACTTTAGCCCATCATGTGTCCCTCCTAAAATTAGGGCTCTGTATATTACCAGAGTGGTAATTGTCTGTTCCCTTTCTTCTAATTCATGTATTTCTCAGGGTCCTGACCTTACTGTATTTCTTAAACCCAGATCGTCCCCAATATCTCATACTGAACCAAGCAACTAAAGGGTTTGTGAAATATAACATGGCTATAAGAGCCTATGTTAAGAATTTAACAACAGATGTAGCCAGTAACTTCCATTAGCTTTAGGCCTTCTATTTTTACATCACCAATGCTTGGTTAGATTTCTAAGAAACTTAACAAAAAATAAAAGCCTTTTTTACTGGCTCTGCATTTGGTGTCATTAAAAAGGTAAAGTTCTGTAGTTTCCTTATGCTAGCTGCACACATCTTCACCCAGCAAATTGGCACAGTATTTGTATTTTTTACTCTCTTTTTCTTCTCAAGTGAGCTCTGCAGTTGCTGCACTTCTAGATATTTCAAGACCAATAAGACATGAGCACTTCGTTGAGAGGTGTTTTTAGCATGCAAACGCATGAAGTTAATTTGGGTATCCTTAACCGCAGCAGTTCTGATTTTGGTGCAAGCCAACAGTCTAATCCAGCTCTTTTTTTCTTGCAGCTCTGAAACTACCTGTCTTGAGAGTGATACAAGTCCATCTAGTGAAGCTTCAGTCTCAGCAGATGCTGCTAACAAAACCAAAGACACAAAGACAGCCTTGAAAATGATGTTCATGAATTTGCAGTTGTACCGTGACTACCTTCAGGGGTAAGTGCAAAACCAATAACTTCTCAAATTCATTAAAATCTAGGTGCAGCAACCTTTAAACAGCATGTCCTACTTGGCAAAAAAGTATTCTTGAAAATCATTAGTTCAGTAAACCCTAAAACAATAACAAACAAGCTGACATTTACCCATCTTAACTTTTCCTCTGTCTGTTTTTGGACTGTGATCTCTGAATTTGTATGTTCTTCCCTGCGATGCCTGGGAAAATCTCTGTGTGAGTGTTCAGCCACAGAGCCCTAAGGGCCATGGAAACTCTGCTTGTGTATTCTCATCAACACCATGGAACTAAATAGACACAGTCAGATTTGCAAAGTAGATTCATCAGAAAAATAAAGAGAATGTGGGGAGAGGAAAAGAGGAAATGGTGAAGAAAAAAAAATCTAGACCTAAATCCTCCTTTTTGCTAACTTCTCAGTATGTCTGAACTAATCAGAAGGAAATGAAATGTCAAGTTGATCGCTTCCTTTTAAAATGCCAAATGTGTGTGGTATTCTCTTCTATTTTAAAAGAAAAATCTATTAATAGATTTCTATAACAACAGCTCCTTGCTAGTTTATATTTATGGCTTATCACAAAACCCTTCAGAAGGACTTGTGGTAAAAACTGTGAAGTTTATATAATTGCAGCTAGAGACAAAGCCTTGCTTGAGGGTCTGCTACACTATCAAATCTGCAAGAACAAACAGCAGTGAAAAAATGTAATCCCAGCATCTAGTTCTAAGGGGTCGAGTGATCTTGTTTGACCCAACTACAAGATACTTTTGCAAGCAGAATACCGTTGAATTAAAGCTCCTTATGACAAATACAGTTCTGTCACTTGCCTGTACTGAAATTACCTTTTGATCTTGTTCATATAGTTTCAGTGGGATGTGATAATTGTATTAATATTCTGTAAGGATTTTTTTTTTGCATTATTTCAAATAATATTAGTGTAATAGTTGCAATGAAATATCATAGAAAGTTACCACAGTTAAGAAACAGCATATATATAACTTGTGCCATGAGATTTCAAGTAATCTAGAACTCTTTACGTTTTAGGAGAGCTGTCATTTCCTCTGGAATTACCATTTTAATCAGATTCATCATAAAAACTTTGCTCTGGCTGTAATCCTAGACTGAGGATATGAATTCCATTTAAGTGTAGTTTGGGGAGAGGGTGACATTTTGGTCATTTTAGTTATAACTGAAAGGTTACTTATTTTTCTGGTGGGAGTCCAATGCACGAAAATGTGATAAGAGATTGTAGTATGAGGAGTGGTACTTATATTTAAGCATGTAAATGTAGTAGGAAATATATATTTATATATTATTCCCAGTATTATAATCATAAAAAAAGAAAATATGATTTTTTTTAAAATATACCAACTGTGAATGTGATTGTTATTCTTAGGGAAAATGGAAGTGGTCAATTCACAGAAGAAAAGTCATTTTTAAAGAAGAAAAGTTATTTTTAAAGGAATAAAATTGCATTGTCTTAAAATACCCAGTACCTTTTCACCTCATAATTTTCTGGAGTCAATTCTCTTTTCCTTGACCTACGCTGTCTTAAAATTGCCAGCAGCCTAAATATGATTTAAAGTCTCTTTGTCCTGCTGGCACGTCCACCTCCTTTTGGGTCTCTGCTGCCTGTGGTCTTCATCGGCTCCAACAAAACGGAGGGCGCAGACTGTTCCCTTTCTTCTAATTAACCCCACTCCATTCCAAACATGTTTTAATTTCCTTCTTTTCATCAGTTATTTATTTAAATAACTTTATTTCAACCTTTCCTTCTTATCAGCTCTTTGAGATAATGTGGTACAAGTCATTACAGCTGTTTGCTTTCAAGTCTGCTCACTTTGGTGCTTGACCTATAGCAGGAATAAATCTGTATTTTTACCTAATATTTTTATTCTAATGGTTGTTTTATGTGAATGTAAAGACATCCAAGTTAAAATGTAGAATGCAAATCTGGCATCTCTTTTCAGTATGCTTGAAAGTAAAAACCTCATAAAAGCAATGGAAAGGCTTAGACAGAAAAATATAATGCTTTTCTACCTTACTCCTTTCTCAGGAGTTGAGATTGATTAAGAGGTTATGTATGCAAACAATAGATGCAATGATTTGGCAATTCTAGACTAGTTCTCACTTTGTTACCCTAAATCACAATCCTCTGTCTTGCACCACTTTTTTCATAAAAAAGAATCATGATGGAAAAAGTAGCTCTTCAAAGATTGATATTATTGACAGCAGTACTTAAAAGGAATAAAAGACACAGTGAAGCTTTGTACTCCCCTTCTTTTTAAATAGCATTTCTTCTATAATACCATGCAAGTCAGCCTTTATTGGCAATGAAGTTTAGACCGAGGCTTGGACTGTTTGGGTTTTGTAATTGTCCTTGATCGTGAACCGCATCACGCTTTCCTCTTGGCCTAGGGTCAGACATACAAGAGTAAATACAACGCTCCTCACTCACCAAAGCGTTGCATAAAGATCTGGGAAAGAATAAACAGCATCAGGTGTTTATTCCAGAAGTATCTGGCGCTGATTCCATTGCTCCCCAAATATTTCTGCTGCTGTATGTGCCCGCAGGAGGTTTCTGAGTTGTGTAGGTGATGGTGTGTATGGATGTGCGGTTGCTCTGCTCTTCGATACAAAACTGTGGCCAAAGGTTGTTATTGGGGCTGCAAGAAGTAGTTATACAGGATGTCACAAATGAGCAGATTGTAGCACAGAGGGTTAACTGGATCTCCCCAAAAGTTATATAATATCTGGAAAAAAATTATGGGATGAGTTCCTTCTGATTGCTAATTGCATACAGTATTAAGCTATGATTTTTTTTTTCTCCTTTCTCATTTTCTTTGTGCTTCAAGGTAAAGATGGAACATGGGATTATGACAAATTCTCTTCTGGGATCTATGTAGGGGGACTTGACTTTGATCTTCCTCTCTCTTGCCCTTGGAGGCCAAAGGCATTTTTGCAGATGGTAAATGAACAGAAATTTGGCGCACAGCTTTGCTGTGCTGATCACAGACAAGTTCCCTAGGAGGTTTGGATTCTGCATTTCTGAAATATTTAAAAGTGTAGCAGAGGATGGTTTGCCTTGTAGGGGGTGTGGGTTTGAGAACTGGCCTAGTGCCTGTGAGTCTGACCTGGGATGGAAGGTGAGAAGGTCCCAAGAGCAAATGTCACCTACATTGGCTGGGTAGAATGGGGCAGGGGATTGTTTTTAACCTTTAGATGTAGCAGTACCCACAGAAGAACTGCTAGATAGAGTAAGGATTGCAAGTATTATGAAATCACCATCCAGAATGTCTGTTAAGGAGTGAAAGATGTACTGGCAATAGCTCCTAAAAGGCAAGTTTTGATCACCCAAAGTGGTCAGTGAGGAAGGGCTCGTAGCTCAACTCTACACATTAAGGATCTAGGCAACAACTGCTTTGAGAGTCTCCAAGATGATCACCTACGTAATTCAGTGAATAAGGCTCTATTTCAGGGGAAAAAGTGGGTTTCAGCTGCAACCTTGCTGCGTGGGATTGAACAATTTTTGGTCCTTTTTTTTTTTATTAGAAGACAGAAGAAAAAGGAAGCCTAAAGCTGCATTTTAACTTGTGTATCTAGTAAATGAAACGTGGAACCAGTAAAACCTGTGGATGCTATATCATAAAACATATAGTCTCATTTGTAATAGCAAGCAAATAATGGCAAAAAGTTTAAAAGATTTTTGGTTAACTTCTCACAAAGGCCACACTGCATGTAAGACAGCTATTGGGATCTCTTTTGATGGATTTTTTTAACCATTTCTCATCTTTCTCTGCACAGCTTTCTCTCTTTTCTTCTGTCATCTTTATTTTGCTGCTTGAAGGGTAGTGTGATTTTCTTTCATCCCCTTTTTCTTAGGGGATGATGGAAAAAAAATTTTAAATGCCTGTATTTTGTCTTAAGAAAGATATGACTGTATGAGTTACCTTGCTATTTCCCAAAAATGCCTATTCCTTCTAATATTTTAAGACAATTCTTAGGCCCAACAGCTTCATGGAGATGCATTTTGCTTTTCTGTGATGATGTCACATCCTGATCCAATTATTACTGAAAGTTACAGAGGCAAAATTAATTAGCAGCCTGCCAGAGTACTCCTGATTCCTGGAGTTCCAGTAATGACTTGATTTTGGTAGAACTATACTTATTACATGTATTGGACAAGTCTGGACAAAGTAACTTACTCTATATAGCTCCTTAACACTTATTGCTGCTATCAGCACCCTCTCTGCAGACTGCAGCTGCAGAGAGAGTGCATGTTAGGACTGTAAGCACAGATGCAGAATTTAGGCTTTTTGGTAAAGGTCTTATGTTTTTTAACCCTTCTCCAGCAATTATCCTATTAGCAAAAGGCATAATTATCATTTTTCAGGTTAAATGAAAGTTAGTAACAATGGATAATGCACAGTTGAAACTCAGTGTGAGAAATTAATTTTCAGATTTGGCAGCTTAGCTATGGAGAGGACTGTTCAACTTCTCATATGCTAAATAAGATTCCAGAGGGATCTTTCTTCTCTTTCCTTATGTCATAGTCTCATGTAGGAGGTTAGTAATGTTCTCCCTAGCTAATGATTGAGATTTTTCTCATCTTGCAGCATGTATCAGTATCTGATATTTTCCCTGCGGCCTAAAAAGTTGCTATAATTCTTCAGGCTTTTCAGGCACTTTATTCCAGGGCTACATCACACAGCAAAGCTGAGAGGCCTCCAGCTTCTCACAACTCTTTTTCTTATCTTTTCATAGCGCCATGTGTTTCACATGATGTGAGTGCCCTTGGAAGTCTCATGGACTGTGAGCCATCAGCAGATATGCCTTAAACTGCGTATTCCAGCACCCTGGAAGCATCGTGGAGCAACTGCCCTTTATCTGAGCCTAGAGTAAACGTCTGAGCCACAGTGATATGCAGTCAAGTATGAAATCAAGAGCAGAAGACAACTAAGTTTCAAGCAAAAAGCACGTATGTATGATTCAGCTCCCCTTATCTAGTTCCCTAAATCTAGTTACATTTACTGCTCTAGTTTAGCTTGTATTTAGCACTGTCTGTATGTCTGAAACCTGTCCTGGTCTGATCCAGATTGCAGAAGTGACTCTGTAGTGTTAGTTAGGAACATACCTTTGATGTTCTGATAGGAAACGCAATCCTTCACATAAATTATATAATCATAATATATAATTGTAAATGACATAATATTTGTAATGTTAAAATTAATATTAAGGGAAAGGAAAGAGAGAAAACATCATACTGTGAGGATGTTCTTGCAATAATGGTAAGAACTGCTTCTCACACATCTTTTTGCATCCTCCGGTAATAAAAAAAATTTGAGAAGCAAAAATAGGCAAAATTACTCTGACTGGTCCTCCTAGTATCAAATAAACACCATTTTGGATATCTAAGGCTGTCTGCAGATGCCATAGTACTGACTAATTGATTTATATCTGCTGAGGTTTTAATTCCATTTCTGAATAGGACTTGATGATTAAGGGCCTCTTTCTAAAGATCCATATTGGCTTTGGCTCTTTGGGAGAGTCTGTGTTTGGATTTTGGCTGTGCTGCACCCTGACACTCTGTTCCAAAGCAGGAATTTGACATTTATTTCAAAGAAATGTTCTCTAGCCTTTGGTAGCATAAGATAACAGAAAGTGCTTCATAAAACTGTTGCAAATTGTTTGTAGCCCCACAAAGCATCCAGACACATTCTATGCATTCAAATAAATGAAAAAAATGCACAAAAATAAAAATAATAAGCAATTTAAGTTAGGTTAAATCTTTAGAGTCAAAATACAGAATGCTGTTAAGTGCTTATGTGAAGTGAGGTCTTAGTTTTTAAGGCTCTGTGCAGTAACTCAGGATTACAACCTGTTATTTTTTCCATGTGGTGCATACAAGTATGATACCTATATTCTTTCCTTGGTTGTATTAATTAAATTAATCAAAAGCAGATATCAATATATCCATCTTCTGATATCGTTACCGGTAGGAAGTTAGAGTAGTGAATGGATCTACGATCAAAATGTGCTTCTGAGCTTTGGCTTAGAAATTGAATCAAAATACGTGTATCCTAAGAAAACCCAATCCTCTGTGACTCAGTCCGTGCAAAATGTTGTATACTCTGTATTTATCACAAACTCGGAGTTCACTTATGGTATTTCATTTTCACATCGCTTCAGTGGTGTATTCGCATGCTTTAATTAAAGCAGGACAACATTTGGCTGAGTTGGATAGGTTTAAAAGATTAAGATGTTTTGAAATTTAATCCTTTGGATTGTATTGCACTCATATTTTTCTCAGTGCTTAACTGAGATGCTAATAGTGATGCTAACATGTGATATAGTTGCCCAAAGACAGACATCTACTGCTGCTTTTTGTGCTGCAGTTTATCCCATCTACTCTTCATCTGCTGCTCCAGAAGGGCATAGGCCTGCCATATACCTTGTGTTATATCTCTCAGTTGTGTAAGGACGTCTCACAGTCCCTACAGCAGCTAAAATGACACTGGATCCTTATTTTTGGATAATTTGAATCCCATCCTGCATGCACAAGCATGCACTCCCTACAGAGAGAGGCTGTGTAAATCATTCTGGACAGTGCAGGCTCAGATATATTATTCCGATTTACTTGTTAATGCCTGGGCTGTTCCTAGAAGTCACCTTTAGTGCCTGCAAGCTTGGGGAGTGATTTCTAGTTGCTTATTGCCATTACGCTGCTTTTGTGCAGCAGAGCTTTTCTAGTCCTGTCACAAAAGGCACATTTGGGAACCCAGCTGCTTTGGTTTGTAAACATGGGGGCGGGCTGGAGTCTTTCTTCCCCTTACACAACAGCACCTTCTGGGGAAGGATAAAAGAAGCTCTGTTATCTCTTTCTTAACAAGCTTTTCAGAAACTGCAGAAATGAAACCCTCCTGACACCGTCTACAGTTTCCTTCTCCTTTTCAGCATCCTTTCCTGAATAGGTGAACCTGATTTTGCAGCTCAGCTACTTTTACTTAATTTTTTTTTTCTGAAGACTATGATAAAATGTAAAGAATCAGTATCATAAAATATAGACAAGGAGTACCCTCAAGCTTTCTGTTAGGAGTTTTATACATTGTGTATGTTAGGTTTCTGTGACACTGTCCTATTAGAACATTGCTATTTTACTAGGCACCTTGAACTAAAAGCCATCCTCTGAGCATGGTAACTTTACATCTTTACAGTAGTGGCTTGTTTGCAGTTTTCACATACCCCCGTGAGATTTTTTGCCATTTTTCCTGCTGAATTTGTTACTCCAGTGGTGGCATTAATATCACTAATAACTATGTTTAAAAAAAGAATTGGACGACCTATTCATCTTTGGCCTCCCCTTTATAATTCTTGTGAGTTAATTTATAGTTTTGGCTTTTCCTCTCCACTGGTGAGTACAGAGGTGGATTATAAAGTGTGTGTAGACTCTACTCTGCCATTTGCTGCTGTGTTACAGGACTTGCTATTTTAGTATAACAACTACTTTGGAAAGAGGTTTTTTTCTTTTACAAAATAGTTATTTAATCTTAGAACAAATATTGATCCATATTTTGTATGTACTTAGTGCTTGTAAGGCGTCACACATATACACAAATATGGTAATGCCAAATATATAGGAAGGGACTCTATTTTGTAGTGTCCCTGTCCTTGAGAAGGTAGACTGCTTTCCACGTGGCTGATACAAACACCAGCTTCCCTTTGCTAAAATGAAATGATTTTTTTCTTCCATATCTCATGTTTTGCCTGTGTTGTCTCTTAGGCTTGAGAAGGCTGTACATTAACCGTACATCTATTCCATCTCAAAGTTCAGCTTTGTTGTGAGGCTTTCTGGCTATCCCCAGATGACAATAGTCAAATGGGCAGACAGCAGTACTGGAAAACAAGATATGAATTTATGCATTCAGACAGAAAGCATCTTTCTGTAAGCACATTCAGGGAGAAATGGCAGAACTAACATAAGTTTAAAAAAAGGAGTTTCATCTCACATTCATTGGAATATTTCACGGGGAAATTTGTTCTTTCTAAATGATAAAACCAGTAGGTAGTGACCACCTAATCTTTTTTGTAGTGCTGTTGGAGTCAGAGCAAAGTGTGGAAAGCAGCAACACTTGCTTACATTGTGGAAGTAGGTACTGTACACGTGTAGATAAACAAAACCCCTTGCAGCACCCGTCAAATGTAATATTCATCACACTTGTGTTAAAACTCTATTATGACTCTGTCAGCTGAAGTTTCTCTCTGTATCAGATGCTTGCTCCTGTTAGGGACATGGAGAGGCTGTGTGTTAGCATGGTATATCTTCAGTAAAAACAGTTGCCAAACTGTTGTGTTTAATGGGTCTCCTTCTGCATCTTTTCATCTTCTCGATCCTTCCTCTCTCCCAATAAATAAAATAAGTCCAGACCAGACAGCTACTCTTCCTCAAAAGAGAAAGATAAACTGGGGACAGACAGGGATGGATTTCAGCTACCTGCTTTGAAGTCATGAGCTGGGCCTTCAAGTGATGTGACAAGACTGAAGACATTCAGACGTAAGAAGAGATCAAATATGGGACTTTTGAGGCCTCTTGCTTCACAAAAGTGCTGATGCATTATCTAGTGTGAAAGCCGAGGCTGCAGTAAAAAGATTAAGTAATAGGGAGACAAGAGACTGATGAGCACAGCAGTCGCTCATCTTACATGTATATTTAATGCCGGTTGAAAGTATGCATTGGAACTAATGAATTGAAGGCATAGGTATGTTATATGCTTAGTAAAACTGAAAGGCTTAAATTATGCAAGACATGTCATCCCATTGCCAAACATTTAACACCGTTCCTCCAGAAGAGAAGCTCTGGGGATCCTTATTTAAACATTAGTAATCAAATTCTTTCTCAGCATGACGAGTTCCTTTGCATAATTTGTGCCCACCACATCTAGAACTCACACACAAACTAGATTGCAAACAGAGGGACCAGGGCTTGCCAAAACTTAGAGCTGCAACGTCAAAACTTGGAGCTGCAATAGCAATTTGTGTTGTGCCATAACCGTGCAGGTGACTAAAACTCGATCTGTTGGGATCAGTGCTTCTAAATTGTAATTCTTGCCTGTGTCTGTATTTTTGTAGCGATTGTTAAGATTATATCTTGTTCTGGGACTGAGAAAAAATGTCTTTGCTACAGAAAATAACCCATTCGGGCTTAAAAAGAAAAAGTGTTGGAAATGTGAATATTTTCTACAAGGTAAGCATCTCTATAGCTCTTCTGAGAAGTCATATTTTTGGCATGAACTGGCTGATGTGTCTAATGAGTATAAATTGTTCCTGCCTGAAGTGAATTTTATTTCAAAATCACCATCTTTCAAAACTTATGGTTACTAATCCATAGCTATATTTTCTTCTATAAAATGCACATATAGCCAAAACAATGCAGTGTGGGCCTTCATAAGGATTAGTCATAAAGAAATGATTAAGGATTAGACATAAAGAAATGATTAAGGATTAGACATAAAGAAATGTCTTTAGTCCTATCCTGGCCCCGTTTTGATGAACCTAAAAGGAGGATACAGTATGCTGATCCCTTCTATACTTTGCCCAACTCAGTGCATTTGGGTACTGATAACTTAATAAAAATAAGGAAGGAAAGAAAGGATAAAGAGTGTCAGTGAAAACCGCAGGCAGCCAGTTGCTTTGATAGCAGCAGATGAAGTCTCAATGGGAATTACAAGTGAGGAGATGAGCAGAACTTGTAATAAGGATCCACTGTGCAGGGTGAGGAACTGCACTTACACCCAAGTTTTGCAACATATTTCCACGCCGCTTGAAATTCAATAGTGTTGATATAGCTGATCTTTAATGTGGGGGAACATCAGGGACAGTAAATGTGTCTTCCTGTTATTGCGAGGGCACGAAAGTTAGAAGTTTGATTGGGGGAAGGGGAAAGGACTGATTTGTTTTCTGTATAAAGCATATTAAATGTTTAATATATGAATTGTGGGATTGCATATAAAAATAAACTATGAGAAAATTTTAATATGATTTTGCATTATTTCTTTAAAATTTACATTGGAAATTATTGTGGTCATAATGCAGATATAGGTAAAAGGGATTTTAGTATATTTACCTTTATCTTTCAGCTTTTTAAAGGTATAAATTCCAGGTAGTGGATATACAGCATATACAAAAAGCTAACTCATATTCCAAAAGCATCACTGGAGGTGTACCATCAACTTAAGCTTTCTTATAAGCTTTCTGTGTGCTTCGTGTTGTTTGCTGATACATCTTCATAGTTTCTAAACACTTTATGAGTTTGCAAGGTAACACAGGAATTGCCCTGCAGGGTCATAGCAAAGATTAGTAGCAAGTGCTTAGAGAATATATTGATAAGTATAAGATTAAGATAAGTATAAAACAACCTTTTCCCAGTATATAGCCTTCTGATTTCTGACAACTTGGTGCTTCAGAGATTACCTGAGCTAATGGCAGCAACAGTGCTGCGATGTCCACGGTGTCTGTTCTGTGTTGATTCATCCAAATCCTTTTTTGATCTCTTTATGATTTTGACCTTCTAAACATTAAGTAACTTACTGACGCTGTAAGTTTAAAAGCTATTCACCTTTTCTTTTTCCTTTTTTTTTCTTAATTTCGGATCTGTTTTTAGACTATTTTGCTTCCCCACTATTTCTTTCCCTTGTTTCATAACTCCCTTATTTTGTTTTCTGAAGGATGTATATAAGATGAATAGTACTCTTTAAGCTTTGAAGAAATTGTCTTTGGGTCAGTGATTAGAGGCTAGTCTCCTCTTTTCTGTTATTTCTCCAGTCTTCTCCTTCCCACACTGTGACTGCCATATTCCCATTTTTATCTGTGTTTTTGTACCAGATTTTTCATGTTTTTCCTTGCACTCATTATTTCCCATTATTCACTTTGGTCTTTCCATTTTTCATTTTCAGCTTATTCATTTTGACAGCTTTCTTCCAAGTTTTCTTTTCCATAATTCCACACTTGGTTAATTAACTGCATGTTTAACAAAGAAGAATCAACCTCATTATACCTCTTTTGCCAATACATTGGCTCTGATTTGCTGCAGAGGCAAATTCTGCTTCAAATTACCTGAGAACTTCCTCCTTTCTCCCAATTCCTTGGCCACACTTCCAGACTTGCATGCTAGGACTGGCATTGGCATAAAAACCTAAGGATTTCATGGAAGTTTGTCACCCAACTCTCATTGGTACCTTGGTGATGAATCCCCATATAACCAATTTACTGAACTATCAGCTATAAATCAGCTGTGTAGAAATCTGCAAAATCTGGTTTGAGATGCTGCACATTTAGTTGGGATTTATTCAAATCCTAGCTAGCAGGCACTGCCTGTGATAAAGTTGCATAGAAACAAAATAAGGGAAGCTCTCCAAGATCCAACAAAAGTGCTTAGAAACCAAGAAATGAACAACTTTTCAAAGGATTTTTGCTTGTCTAACATTCAGTTGCAAATTTGACACAGTTGCATGGGATAAAGTCCTAATGACCTCATTTTGGCCCTGCAGGTTGCCATGACAAAACTGGCTCTGCTCCATAACAAAAGCAAAGCTAAAATATCTCACACTTTCTGATGCTTCTTAATCTGACCTGAAGAACACCCAGTGAACTCTGGAATAGTTCTTATGTGAGGGGTAATAAATATTTTAGGATGAAAGCCAAACTCCCGCTGTGCAATAGAATAGCTTTGACTTACTGGTAATGAGAATAAAATTAAGCCCATTCTACCTAGAAGGTGTGAAATTAGCTCATTTGGTGCAATACTATTGCATTTTTTAGAGAGCAAAAGACAAACTCTTGTTAAGACTGACTATAAAGGCAGAAGTGGTCAATACAGAGTTTCTCATAACAGAGGAACCTTATTTATGCTGGAAGAGTGCCCAGCACATTACAGTATTGACTGAAAAACTGCACAGATTGGTCTTCAGCTTGAAACTAAACTTGGTTACAATTTGGTGCTGATCAAAGGTAGAAAACTGAAGGAGGATGCTGAAAGAATTTTCATTTTAATCACCAGACATTTCCCTTCTGCTCCTTCTACCTTCCCACATCTCTCTCCCTTTATTTATTTTTCTTTTCTTTTTTTTTTTTAATTCCCAAGCTAAAAAAAAACCCAGACTTGCATATTCTATAACTATGGATCAGAAGAAATAATTCCAGCAGTGGTATGTTTCACTATGTAAGTTCACATGGCAAGTAAGTAAGAATGAGTTTGTATTCACGTAAAACAAAATAAAGCAGATTGCAAAGAATTTCTCCTTCTGTAAAGAGCTTCGACCAAATGGAGTTATTAATTTTAAAATATTTTCATTTCACATTTCTCCTAAAAATACCACATTTTTCTATATCTATACCCTGCTGTGGTGACAGATAATGCTAAGATCAAACAGCACATCATCATTGTACCAGATTTGCTTGCTAACTCAGGAATAAGCTCTGTTAAATAGGAGAAAAACCATTGCAGAAGTCTTGACCAGTTACTATGAGATTGTTTTCAAGCTTTCTTTCTCCCTTGAAAAATGTAGAAATGCATTTTTTTCTGACAAAAATTGTGATTCTCTTTTGGGAGTTTCTTCAGCAGTGGAACCCTTAAAAATGAAAATATTTTGGGCTGATGATAAAGGTAATTAAGATTGGTCAGTACTTGTCCCCAACAACTCTGCTGAAAGAAAAAAAGAAGAAAGAAAAGTGTGTATGTGGATTCATATCTTTTTGTTGTGGGATGTCATTTTGGCATGACTCAAACCACTTTCTGAACAGGTATTTTTACCTTTTGGGCAAATACATTTATATTTCTCAGCCTATCAGACCTAGATTTGAAATTATACATTATTGTTGCTATGCCTGGGAGCATGAGCAGCACAGATATTAAATTCTATTTAATTATGTGCATACATATTGCACATTTCACCCAAACCCATGCAGGTATCAGCCATCAGAAAGGGCAGGAGTATCAGTTTATCGCAATGAGGCAGAGGTCCCTGCTAGATTCAATGCATCACTCTCGGTTAAGGAGCTTTAAAAGAGCTGTGGCCCTGAATGTTTTTCAACTCGGGTATTTTTGCAGTGTGGTTATATTTGCTCGTTGTACAGGTGGTCTCAATTACATTTATTTTTGGCACACTACTTAATACCGCAAGGTTTTGGGACCATGCGATGGTTGCCTTTTTCACTGGAAAGACATCAGAAATCTGTAATGTTTTCTCGAATTTCTTTTGACACAGTGTTGCCTAGCAAAAATACCATGATTTGGTGTTTCAAAAACAGCCCTAAAAAGCGCAGTCCGTGAGTGAGAGCTTTTCCCGAGCGGGAGGCCAGGGGTGCCCGGTCTGCGGGGCAGGCGGCTGCACGGAGGAGAAGCCAAGGAGGCGCTGGAGGAAATCCGGGACCGTGTGTTGCCAAGGAAACCTCTTCCTTTAAAGAAAAGTGCTGGGAATGGCCGGCCTCATGCAGTCTGTCTCTGAGCTGCCAGGGAGGCCAAAAGGGGAAGAGTAGCCCAAAGTCACTTGAAAAATTTCACACAACTGCGCATTTCGTTTCTTATGTAAATAAAGCAAGAAAGCTCAAAGCTTTGTTTTTAGGAAGTACTGGAAGGAGCGAAGGCATTCGGTTTGGAGAGGAGTGTCAGGGATGGCTGCTACTATAGGGATGAGGAGCTGAGTGGGATGAAGTGGCCGGTGGGCCTGTCCTCACCACAGGGCCTGGGCAGTGGGATGAGCCTGGGGATAGCCGTCGGGTCCAAGGAAAAGCCCAGGTCATCGGGAAAATTCTTGGAGACGCAGCAGATGGAAGTTGGAGCTGGGCATTCAGTCTGCGTGTTGAGGTCTGGATTAGGCCCTGCAATGAGGACCAGACTCTGGTGATCAAGGGCAGGTCCATAGTGGTGAGATGGGTTCGAGGTCAAGCCAGGATGTCCATCTGCAGGTCTGGGTTGCGATTGATGGGCTCCATGGCCAGGCACAGGCATGGCTCATTTATTGGGTGACCTAATGAAAGTACCTTCAATCATGGTACTCAACACCTTATTATGGCTTTAAATTACAGCTAACGGCATGGCAAGTTGGGGTGGAGGTTGTTCCCCAGAGGTGCATAGAGAAGATACATGATATATCATGACTAAGATGTGTGCAGCAGCTGGATTCTTTCCCTGTAGTAAGAGCTGAAGAGATTCTGATGACTTCAAATCATTGCAAAGGCATTTTATTATTGTACATCTGTGAGCAGGATGGTTAATGTTTGACATGTTTATTAAAAGAGCTGAATGCAGCACATTATCCAGCTGCTGTGAGCCCTGGGTAGGGATGCATTTGGGACTTTCAATGGAAAATATTATGGGCATCTGTGCAAGCCAATGCTGTAGTTACCGGTGTATCTGCATAGACATATCAGCAGGATCTGAGGCTCTTACTGTGCTTCAAGGTGTCATCAGCTTTTCCCTCCTTCCTAATTAAAAGAAGCTCTGTTATGTTTGACATCTTGACCTGAACCTGTGTGATAAATTCTGTTGTCTCTCTTATACTGGGCTGCATCTTTTGGAAAATTAATTATTGCGAAGAATTGTAGTGTGTGAGCTAAGTTATACAGGAAAAGCATATCTGTCTCTCAGGTTTAAAAGTGGATTTGAGTTGATGACAATTTTGGCTGCTGGTGTAAACAAGTCCTTTCCTGCTGCTTCCTCTGAGACTAATTCTCTTAATTTCTCTTAAGTACTAAATTTCACAACAGTGTTTTTAGAAAACATTAATTATTTTGGTCTTTGCAATATTAGTTCTGTAAAATGAGGTAGGGGACTGAACTCTATCACCTGGACTAGGCTGCTTGGTAACTTATTTTATCATACCAAATGATTTATTTTTGTTCTCAGAATTCGGAATTGTATTATAAAACACAACACAGAACGGAAAAATTTCCAGCTCAAGGAATTGTTTAAGGGTTTAAGCTATTGTTTAAGGGTTTTTTTTCTGAATTCAGTACTTTATTTTATACTTGCAATATGCGCTAAAACTGCCTTTGAAATACCAGCCCAAACACTCCACAGTTCTTTTGTAATTGTCTCCTCCTATTGCAACCCACTGCAGTTATGCAATATCAAAGGTTAAAGTCAAAAGCATCAAAAATTCTCAGATTTCATATAGCTAAAGAAGGAGAAGGTGAAAGCTACAAGAAGATTAATGAGATTACTTACTTAGTAGTGCAGAACGTAAAGACTGTTCCTCAGACTATCATCCATCATTTCTGTTGCCTCAGGCAAAGATGCTTCAAGCTTGCTTCTAATTTTACTGAGTGTATTCAGTTTCCTGTGTTGCTTATCATCATTACTAATTTCATTAATTCATTTTGACTAAAAAGTAAAAATCATAAAAAATTCAAACTTTGTTTTCAGCTGTGGGGCTGCATCTTATAGCAGCTGACGTGTCATTCAAACCATTTTGCTGTTTTTGTTGTTGCTCACATGTAACTATAAAGAAAGAAATCAGTATTTTCCCTCAATTTTATCTGCAGCTTCCTGATTATCTTCAAAAGATGTTACTTTTGCTTTGATTTTTCCCCAAGGAAAAATGCTCTCTGATGATACGTTGACCAGTGTTTATCTTCATCCTTTTTTGTTGCTGGATTTAAATTCTTATACAGTACGTTAAAATGTTGAAAATAACATTGGATTAATTTGCAGTACCTCCATACTTATAATCCGTATCAGTCCTAACTTGGTTACATTTTATATATATACATATATATATATATTTCTCTTGATGATGCATCAATAAATTAGATACTCTTTATTGCAACAAATTCTGCATCCCAAGAAAGTGCTATGTATTTGCAGTGAGCACTGAGAGAAGGTGCATGAGTACAGAGTGGAGGGTCGTGTGGGAAAGACACTTAACAACCTGGTTTTAAGCTTAAGCCCCAGCTCTGTTACAGCAGTATAACAGAATCAAATAGTGAAGCACCTGATCAATTTTTATTTGGTTCTTGACAGAGGGAGTTCTGCTTATAGTCAGAGTCAGGGCTTCAAGATTTCCTCCTTTAGTTGTTAGGATGCTAGGCTTTTATTAAAATACTGCATTAAGCTCTGGAGACCTTTATTAATCCAAAATTTTAGTTTTTCAGCGATACATAATGAATTATATTTCTTCTCTTTGAAGAGATGGAAAGTAGTCCATGAAACTGCCCTAATAAAAAACAAGGAGAATCAATGATTTGCTCAATTGAGAAAAACAATGCAACTTTATAAGCAAAATAACATAAAGCACTTTTAGCTTCTACAAGCCAAGACTTAACTGAAATTTATGTTGGAAAGGAGTCATGTTAGGAATGTGAAGAAATGAAACTTAAGCCCCATCTAATGAACTGCCTACATATTTACCAGCTGTGCTTCAAAGAGGTTTTTTGTTAGAAATTATGAGGGAATGATTTTCAGCTTAATCTCTCAAGAGTCTTAATAATAACAGTAGAGTCTTCCTCTATTTGCGGTACTATACGAAGTGGCTCATTTTATCTGTGGATCTCTGATAATAGAAATTATGGCGTGTTTATATAAAAGTAGATGAAAATAGGGATCTGTGGAAAATAAGATTGATGACCCTATAAACGAGGGAAAAGATGGCTTGGAAAACCTCCCTTTAGATATTCAAACAAAATTTTCAATTGCTGGTTCTAATGCGAACGTACATGATTTGTTTCTCTTTACAGAATTTCAAGAAGTCCATGTAATGCTCTTGATATCTTTTATAATACTAATATAATGAATTCTTAGTAAAATTAATGCATCACTTTTAACCAGAGTTATCTTCCTATTTTCCCCCCTATTCTGAACCTTCAATGAAACATTTTAGTTGTAGCTAATGTCACTGGCTCCAAAGAGAGCCCTTAAGACTATATTTAAAATTCATTTGAACCTCACACAATTAAAAAGCTGTCTGGAATATTTGTGAAATAGCTTTCCTATGTCATATATTAAATTATATAGTGGTATAGCATGTGATAAAACTGTCTAGCTTCAGAAAGACCCTCCACCTAACAGGTGTATTCATGTATTTATAATTTACACAGTTTGGAGTTGTGCTTGACAACCCTCACTGTGGCACATAAATTAGTATATGTATAAATTAGCATATGTATAAATTAGCATATGTATGCATTAGCATATGTATAAATTAGCATATATACTTACACAGGTATAGGGAAGATAGTATTTTGAAATATCATGACAGTTTGTGGTATATCCTTTCTTACTTTCTTTCTTTCTTCCTTTCTTCATTTTAGGCCTGGNCTTTCTTCCTTTCTTTCTTCCTTTCTTCATTTTTAGGCCTGACCTTATTCATGCAGAATATTTACATCCTCTCATACATGTATGCACTTTGAGCCCGATTCTCCTGTCAGTTATGATTTCACTGAAGCCAGCAGAATTATTTCCAAATTAGAACCGTGAGAAAGGAGATGTAAGCTTTTTAGCTCATTTCTGTTAAAAGTACAGTACATTAGTGCTTCTATAACCCATGTCATTTCATGAACTGAAGCAGTGAGTGAGAACATCTTATGAAGGATATTTCTGATTATTATTGAACTTCCATGGCTGATGAGATGTAACTCATGTTCTAAGAAATATATTGTCTGGAAATCATGTCACTGAATATTTTATTTTCCTAGTAATGCACTGTAAAAGAACTGAATTTTTAATCAAGCATATTCTGAACATGTTTTTGGTTGTAATACATTAGACAGCAATGCTGAGAAGGTGCTGCAAGAAACAACCTTCCTGGGCACCTTGCAGTAGGTAGTAACCAGATACTGAAGTACACAGACTGAATATTTTTTATAATGGTTATATAAGAAATGATTTTCTCCTTGTCCACATTTGCCACCCATTATCATTACAACATGCAGAATTTGTTTTATGATGAGTTTTGTCTTAAGCCTCTACAGGCAGCAACAAATATTTTGTTTTTAACAGCTTGGACGATATTAGCTTTTTTCACATCTTTTTGAATCCATTATTATCCCATTCCTGGATTGCAGTGACAAGATACATTGGACCGAAAATGCTGCAGTCCAGTTTCGAGCCATAAGTCAATAGTCATAGTCAATATTAATGACTTTCATGGATTTTGCCAATGTTATATAAGAAAAAGCGGGAAATAATAATATATTTCAAATACAGAAAGAGAATCTCCTTTTTGATCCTGTTTTGTGTAAGGGCTAAGTATTATAAATGAGAGCAAAAGAGGGTTGAAAAAAAGGAGCTTATATGTAGAATGATATGGGCTGTTGGGGATCTTTAACTGCAACAATCCCATGTTTTTCAATAATGTCTCTATACACTTACAGGCTCAGAGGCTACAGCACATGCAGCTGAGCTATAGAAACTTTGCATTCACATCAGCGTGAGATCAGAATGTAAGTCTAAGTTGTCTGGTGCTACGTAAGTTCTGTCTTTGCCCTTTATAGATGGTCTCTTGCTGTTCTCAGATGCTGTTTACATTTTATTCCTGATCCTTCTAACTTAACATGGGTAAAAAATGAGCCTTGAGTCTAGATAATTTAAAGCAGTCATCACTGTTGCTGGGAGCATCTCTCACTTGTGTTTACATCACATGCCCATGTGTGGGAAAGATAAAAATTGCTTTCTTATGTTACAAGTATCAAATACATGAAAAAGACATACAGAAAAGCTTTTGACTCTTGCTGTGTTGATAGTTGCTTGCAGTGACGGTCAGAGCATTCCCAGGATAGGCCACTCTCCAGGAGCTGGTCGGAGTGCCTAGAGGATGCCAGCTGATACCCATTTAACAGCAAGTGTTAGTCTTACTCCTGCTCCACTGAACTCAGTGGAAAAGAAAAAGCCTTCCTTAATGGAATAGGAGCAGGCTGTGACCTCAATATCCAAATCAAAAATTGATCTTTTGGTGGATTTTTTGCAGCCTATTGCATTAGATCATATCTATATATATCCCTTAATAAATTTACTATCGTAGTGTATAATACAGACCTGACTGAAGTGCTGAATAAGAGCTGGAACTCAGCTTACTTGAAGATACCAGTGGTTTGGAGTGCTCATTCCTCGTGCATGCCGGGTTCCACAGCCTGTTTCTGTATCCAGACCATCCAGGTGTGTTATTCCTTTTGTGTGTTTGACTCCCTGGTCTGTGTTATGTCATGCAGCAAGGCAGAGTGTGACACAGCCCATGAGCTGTGTCACAGAGCAGCACATGTTTCATTTACTCAAATTATTAACTACATTCAGATTTGGAAAGGCATAAAGAGGTATGGGGTGTCTGAGTGAGAAAGGTGTCAAGGCTAAGCTATCCAAGACCTTTTGGGCTCCATCTTTGTGTGGTGATTTGGCCTTTAAATCTTAATTATGCTGAGAAGTCCAGGGCAGTGCAGGTTTAAAAAAAACAACCTGCTTTTTCATCCCTCACATAATCCAAAATACAACACTATTTCTATGTCTTCTGATGGTAAATACTGGCTTTATCCAGGCTTACAGTTACAGCTCCTCATTTAGACTTAACATATGATTAAAACAAAGGAAAAAATAGTGACTGTAAAATTTTATACACTAAGCATATATTATTGGCTGCCTCTTTATCTGTCATGTTCCTGCATATGTAAATAACTAAACTCAGCATCTCTTCAATTGCATTTACTAAATTATGACTGATAGCCCTTACAGATATCATATGGCACTTCTTGCTGTCATTACATAAATTGCCTCAACAATTTTTTTGTTCTACCAGTGATTTTTGATTGCCTTTTTATTGAGCACTGCTGAGAGCCATCCATCATGAAGTAACTGTTCTACTTGCACATCTGTGACCGGACATTCCAGTGGTAAGTGACATAATTCTTCTAAATGATCCCAGCTGAATATCTATCGAATCATTTTTAGCACAGCAAGATTGTTTCGGAGAACTGCTGTACAGTTGAGTGTGGAGCTTGTGCTATTTCCGGAGAAATAACTCAAAGCAAAATCAAGTTCAGTAATGAGGTTCTTTGTTCTGCTTTGTGCTGCTGCTCGTCCTCTAGGATCCCCTGGAGAAGGGCAGAAAACGCTAGTTGGATTCTTGGGGGCCAGAGGACGGTTATCCAGTAGCAATAGATGCTTAGTAAGACTAGAAATAGAAAAAGTGGCCTTTGATTAAAGTAAAATATGTATATTCAGACTTAAATTTGAGGTTTATTGCTGATTAGAAAATTACTAATGTTTCTGCAGACCAAATCCGTATCCTGCTCTGTAAGAAGAAATGCATTTTGGGAGGAATTGCATTGAAATATATTCAGTTATACTATGCTGCACCTTTTGAAGAGACATGTGTCACATTATACATGTGTTTAGTTCTGTCCTTATCATGACCAAGCTTTTCAGATGTCTGTAAAATGGAAGGAATAATTCTATAGGTTTCACTGCAGAAAACATTGACAAAAAACATCCTTCTTCAGAAACAGAAATACCTTCCCGCTAGTAAATGCTGACATCTTGAAATTCATTCACTTTCAAGTCAGATGAAATTTTTAAATCTGAAAAAAATGGAACAACAACAACAGCAAAAAACCCACAAAGGAATATCAGAACCAAATTTCAGTAGAAGGAAAAGTGATGTTTTAAGTTATTGACTTTGAATTAGAATTTTTAAAGAATGGCTTTTGTTTCAAATCTTCTTTGTGGAAATTTTTAAGCATATTTATATTGTGGCTTATAGTTTTTTTTTTTTCTTTTTGAAGAAATTCTGTTTTGTATTGTGGAAGATTTTTGCACAGAATGTTTCAAGATGCTTTTCTGTAGACTGAAAAGCAACAGGATAATAACCCTGGTTCCATGTCAGCACAGTGCTTAGGGTGTCTGAATGTACATAATTTTAGGGAAATAAATAGACATAGTAGGTAGATGTCTAGGTAGAACTTCCCTTCATCTCCTAGAATAAAGACATACAGTTTTGGATGCCTATAATTTACTCCGTGAATATTCATCTATTTCTGATAATTATCTGTTGTTCTCTTTCAGCATCTTGTTCATTTTCTTCTATTGTTAAATATCTTTACAGGGAGATTTTGTAAATAGAAATGTGAAATATTCTGATTTTCTGATAACTTATTTCTGTGTCAGAGTTTAATATGACTAATGTCACATTAATATCACCGTTTTTATATCAGAATAATATTTTCTCTTTGGCTTCTAACTCAGCACTTCCACTCAATTCCAATTAGAGTTTACAAGAATCATCTTCCTGAAAAAAAATATAGGAATATCCATAGAAAATCATTTTTATTTCAAAGTGGTTAGCAGCATTCTAGTTCTGTACAATTTAAACAATTAAGAATTAAAAGATTATTTGTGATTTTTTTTGTAACTGAAAGGAATCCAGGCAAAAGATTCCCATTTGAAAGCAGATATCCTTGCAAACAGTAATTATTTTTTTCAGGATTTCTTGACTTTTTTCTTCAAGTCCCCATCATTAGAGAAAAGATTTCATTTTTGTGACTTGCATATTCCTTCTTACTTATATTTTATATCTTAAACAGGTGATTAAGGTTAAATATGATCCTTATTCCTCCTCAGAGAAACATAATATAAATTTTATTTTCAGGATAATTTAATTTCCATCCGTATTTGGGCTTCAATAGATTCAGAATTTTACCTGAGGAATAGGAAGAAATACTACTTAAAGCAAATGAGGTTTTGCCATTGCATTTTGCTTTCATAGTACAATTACTTGGATTATCTTGATGACTAGATCAGACTTTAAAGTTATAGTGGAATGTAGAAGAAACCCTCACAATTAGTGCATTGTAACTAGAAGCTTTTTAAACATTTTTTATTATTATTTTTAGATGAGTGGGGAAAAAAATCTGCTTGCAATAATACATCTTAAGGTATAAGAAGGAAATTAGGTTGTAGAGAAAAATTACATTAAGCTCTTCAGTTGTTTTATGCCACAAAGGAATTATAGCTCTTTAATTTCTTAAGCAATCTACAACAGTACTTATTTCTTTCAGATGACGACTTTTGTATGGACTATTGTACATGCTGGATGTGCAGGATGGTGCAAAGAGGTGAGAATCCGCCCGCAGGCTGAGTAATTGACAGTGCTAAATGTTTGCATCGTTGCTGCAGTGTTGACAGACAGTGAATCTCTCATGAGATATAAAATCTCAATCAATGCATCTAATGCATTTTTAGCATCTGGAAGAGTCTGAATTGAAGTTGTCCCAATTCTGAGGCATGGGGTTGTGTGAGAGACTTGCAGTTCTTCCCTTGTTCAGAAGATAACCAGTGACCACAAGAAAAGGCTGGGGATCGAGCGAGGGATCTGCAAAAGATTCCTCCTTAATTGTGATTCTGTAATTTTTATGGGTAAACTTTCTTCTTGTAGTCTCACTGCGTTGCTATTTCTGCAATCTTTAAGCACATTTTTTCCTTTTGTAACACAGAAGAGATTCCTGCTAACACAGCAGACATCCCAGAAACAGTATCCTCTACAGGTCACATGTCCCTAAATTTAAGTAATTCCAGTTAAATTTGGAAATCTAGTTTTGTTTTCGATAGGAGAGCCTCTTAGTCTGAACAGCTAGACTGTAAACAATAATAAACTGAGCTGGCATCTTGTGGCCAGGTGAATCATCAGGCTGTCACGGTCTGTGGAGCCACACAATTTTGAAAAAGATACAACTCAGGGGAAATCTGAATTAAAAAAGTTACACAGTCTTGAAGGCAAGAAAAAAGCTCTTGTCTTAGAAAATCTATACAAAATCTCTAGCGCTATGTTCTGAAAAACAACTGGCATTTTACAAGAATGAGAAAAAGGAACCAATTTTCACTTGTGCACTACAAAGATTCCATGCCTGTAGTTTAAAATATGATTGATTTCTTAATATTTCACTTGCCAGGTTGCTTGACAGACATGCCCTGTTTCACATGATGTCTCCCTGAATACTTTGTTCCGTGAGCACTTATCAGCAATTGCTGTCTAGAAAATGTATTAAGTATATCTGTTAATACTCTGGCAGTTAAGTTTAATTTCAGAACCAGAAGTATCTGCTCATGTTTGAAGATTAATACTTAGTTAAGTTCATCATTGAAAGGAAAAACGGAATCTCCCTGCCTATAGTTTATTCCAACTTTTTATTTTTTATTCAGTTTGTAATAGTTCTAGAATTTTACTTTAAATGGTCATTTTAAAGAGTGTTTATCCAGACCGTTCAAGATTTTGGAAATTCTAAGCTAGGGATCCAAAGTTTAATAACTGAGGTAGAAATTAATGGCTGAGAATCAGACCCAGAATCAGACCCCATGCTGCAGTACAGTGCCCCAAACCAAACTAGCCTCAAATGTCTGCAGCAGAGAGTGGCACAGAGCTTTATGCTGGGTAAGATCACCTGTATGAACATGCTTTTTTAAGGAGGTGAAGATTTCTGCTAGCTGCACTGCACACTTGCCCAGCTGAGTGGCAGTAAGAGGCTTTTTTAACTCCATCTGGCTTCAGATTTGGGTGCATAGGAAGACTCAAGTCTATCCCACAGCATTTTCTGAAACATGTGGAGGGAAATGACAGTTCCTAGAGCTGTGCTTCACTAGAGGACACAAGCGATCATAAATGAGCCGGTTTCAGCTTCTGGTAAAGGAGCCAACGGAAGGAATTATCACGGACTCGATGGCTGTGGCTCTTGTCAGTCAGTCGTGATCCGAAATTCAAGAATTTTGCAATGCAGGTACCATTTTTTCCTTTGTGCAATGCCTCAAAAGGTTTAGGTGCTCAGTTTGTAACCATTGGATATATCCAAGCACAACTTGTGCTCAGCATAAGATAAAATAATTAAGTATAATGTTGCCTAGGACCAGTCATTAGGATACCTCTGATACTAAAGAACTGTCTCTCTGTAACTGGAACTCAGAATCACTCCCCGAAGCGGGGATTGTGAGCACTTCCTCTGGAGCTATTTCTGGACAGAGGAGATAAAGCAGCGGTGGAAACATGGTGAAAGCTCTCTAATCAATACTCGCATGCCAAACTGAAATCAATGAGTCTAATGAAGTGTTTGATTAGCATGAAAAGCACCTAGGCAGGAAAAGTGCCTCTTCAAAACTTTCTATCACGTAGTTTTTGCTGTTGCCTGCTTCCTCCCCTACCCCATACGTGATTAGATGGTTCAATGGGTGCACGTCCTTTCTACATGTTCTCCCATTCCTACTCTTCATGTCCTGTTCTGAGTTTTGTTTCATCTCTGCTCTGGCTCTTCTCATCTCTCTCCACCATCTTAGTCTTCAAACTGCTGTCATGTCTTTTGTGCTCGTCAACTCCTGCTCCAATCTTGCATGAGGTTTCTAGAACAAAACTACTGGAAATGGCTTAACTCACCTCTGTCAGTTAACTGAAATGACTCTAAAGCTAAGTTTACTCAATATTCATTGACAGGATAAGGTTTTAAAGCATAATTATATAGAATCTCAATCCAAGATAAATAGATTTTAGTTGGAAATCTGAAATCCTTTGACATTTAATGATATACTTCTGTGTTTAATTACATTGTTTGTCCTTATATCTTGTTTCCCAAATCAGTTTCTCTTTCTTCCAGTTTTTAACTGCTCATTTTATTCTCATTTGTCCATCTACCTAGGACTCCTCCTTCAGAAACAGTATTGTCACCAGGATTGTCACATTGCCCGTTGCCTTGGTAATCCCCTTGCACTGGTACTTGATGATTATCTGTGTTTGAGCCGTGCATTGTTCCCACTGCACCGCCTCTGCTATGCTTAATGGCAGCCAAGAAATTGTCTTTTGTTCTCGGCTTTGCCATTTTCCATAGAAGAGTTTTTGAGGTAAAAACCTACGAGAAATTATGAGCTTTATGTGGGATTTTAGTACTCGTCATTCCTGCAAACAAAACTGAACCTGAGGAAACAGAGTAAGGAAGTTATCCAGACAACGAGCTAAAGACTTTTGCTTCTTCTTTGGAAAAAGTCAGAGTTTTCATCTGTTTATCTTTTACATTAATTCCCTCATCTTTTGCCTCTCAGTCTTGACCATCTAACACAATTATTACATTAAGTCAAAAGCCTGTGCCATTTAACCAGGTAATTTGGGAAACTGCCAGGTTTTCCAAGAGCTTCCAGCTCAGTCTGACAATCACAAGATGTGCTGATGGTCTCTCATCAGAGTACACCTCTCCTGATCATTTTTGTGAAGCAACTTTTATGGCAGGTATCCATCAAATAGCCCAGTCTCCAAAGGATACAGAAAGAATTTCTTTCTTCATTTCTTTCCCTGAGAAGCTTTCCCCTTCATTGCAGGAATATTATTCGGCTTCTGATTCTCTAGATCCTTACAAACTTTCTGACATGAAACCCCTGATTTCTGATGCATCTTGATGAAGACTTCAGAGTAGTCTCTTATGAAGATAAGAAGCATCCTGGGAATCTCGGACATGAGGTGCTTGAGAGCACGTCAGAAGACTAGTGAATTGGCCAAAAATATAGGGAGTGTTTTATGTACATCACTAAGTGGAAAAACCACTTTTTGAGGTTGCTGTACATCATTTAATAGTCAAATACACCATTTAACAGGCAAATCCACAGTAGTAGTTGCAGGCTGACTATGCAGTTAATCTGGTTGCAGAGTAATTTTATCATTTCAGTCTTTGTTTTAGTCCTGTGGGCATGTTTTTATGTTTCAGCTACGAATGTCTGAGGAATTTCCTTTTGGTCAAGAATTAACAGTCTCTAGAAAAATAAGAATTTGCCAATATCAGAGAAGAAATTTACTTTTTCTTTTTCTTTTTCTATAAAGATCTGACCTACTCTGCTGTTTACTTCTCATTTTCTAGCAATTTAGGCTGGACCTGATAAGCATTTGCAACAGCTATTTCCAAATTGCCTAGAATTGAATTTACCAGTGGTGAATATTAACTCAGTTCAGTTGTAAGATAGCTGATGCATCATCTCATATAAAATTTCCCCTTTGACTCTTATTTCTGACTTTTTTTAATGTCCAATCCTTTCCTTCATTTCCTCCATTCATTCCTTTTTTTTCTTCTTCTGTAATCCTTGATCTCAGAAAGTCCATCAATGTTTAATTCTTATGCCATCTTTTTCATGACGCTCCAGGGCAGCAGGGCTCCATATAATTCTGTTTTTTTCCTGCGGAGGGACAGTACAATCTATTTTCCTCTCCTATCCATCTGGTGCAGCCCGTACAGTATCTGACATTGGGGCAGGTTTGTAAGTAGAGCACTGAGAGCAATTAGCATTTGAATTAAAGCTACCTGTGGATAACAACAGGTGATTACCCTATTTAACAGCTGTTAAGTGGTGTTATTTGCCAGTTATAGACCACAGACTGAGTGAATTGTATGCACATAAATGGAAGTTACTATGCATACAAATGGACAATACTTATTAAATAATATATATATTTTTAAATTGGAATTATGATATGTACATGTTGATTCAAAACACATAGCTGGTAGCAAAATGGAGATTTTGGAAGTGTTTTAGAAAGTAGGACAGCAACATGGTAAAGGTTAAAAGCTATTTTGGCAGTCAGTGTTTCATTCTGAATGTGGAAAAACAAAGCTTGATGTTTATAGTGATTCAGCTTCTGGTGAAAAGAGAAAATAATAAAAAAACTAAAGTACACACGATTATTTTCTGGTTTATCTCTGCATTTCCAACATATCTAACCAAGGCTGGCAGCACCTTTTCAGTAGAGAGTCGTGTTTGCTGAAAGTCCTTCCTGTGAACCTCTTCTCTGAGGGTATGGATTTTCCACGACTTTTTCTAAGGGCTCCCAAGGTATCTGAGCACAATCTATCTCCTGATTCTGTCTTAAGTATTTGCTTGCGCTGTTAATACTAAATTATTTTTATCACTGATGATTGGTGTCACTGCTGCTCCAGCACTGTCTGCTTCCCGAGCACAACTGTTAGAAATTACAAGATGAACTTAACTATTTCCCTGTGGCATGATTATTCCACTGAGTTAAAAAGCTGCCGTGATTTTCATGTTTTTAATAGATGTCTCCAATTCATATACATATGGATAGAGACATTCAGCACTCAATTCCTGTATCATGAATAGCAGAGTCAATTCCATAACTTCAAATGGATGTCTGTTTTTGGGGAGCTGCCTTGTTAAAGCATTTATACTACTAAATATTCAGCTGGACTGAAATGCAATGCCTTGTAACCCTCCCATGCTGGCCAATTCTATGCCTTATCCAACCCAGATCATTATCCTTAGGTAACTAGAGTTGGGTTTGCAGTAGAGCTGACCTGTTCTTCAGGGCAGGCTTTAGCTCCAGTATCTGATGAACCCTGAAGTGAGTGTTTGGCATTTCAGTGGGCACCAAGGCACTCACCTCTAAGTCACGAGACAAGGAAACTTTTCAAATTCACTCTGTCACACAGCAAAGTTATTTCGGATGCTTTTTAGGTCTATGTAATTTTAACAGCGTGACTAATAATAGCTCGTGTGAAGATTGTAGTTTATGTGAACCACATGCCTGTGTGACCTACAAACACGCAAAATTGATTCATAATTTTAGTTGTTACTTAATTATGACATTAAGCTGCATAGCAAATTACAGTATGCTGTAAATATTTTGATTTGCTGTCTGTTTTTGTTCTTTGAAATGAAGTACCAATTCATCATGAACAAAATAGAGAAAATTCAAATGCCTATTAACTCACAGATTAATAATATATGAAAGAAATATGGCAATTGTGGCACTTCATTAGAGCTGCAAATCTTTTTTTTATTATTATGGCATGAAAAACTAATAAATAAAGGATGAAAGAAACTTCATTTAATTAAGGAACTGCATTGTAATGCTTACAGTATTGATAGAAAAGCTATTTAACAATGTTATGATGCATATTCAATTGTCACAGCTTTGGAAAGTGTAATGCAGTGGTTTGATGCAATGTTATTTCTTTTCTCATCATTGGTTTAAACAGAGCTTAAGACAGTCCATATCTCTGTTAAGGGGTTTTACAAAAGAATACCCCAACACAGATTTTCATTATTTAAAATGTAACATCCCGGTGAGGCTAAGAAGTAAGTAAAAGTAAATGTTATTAAGCCATGAGATTATGGGGCTTTTTTTCTCTTTATTTTTTTTTTTTTTCACAGTGCACCTAATAAATAGTTCTTTCAATAACTAAACTAAATCCTTAGTAGAATAAAAAACCTTATAAATTTTCCTCTGTCAGATGCTAATTAATATTAATTTACTAATTGATTAGATAGAAAACTGCTTCAGAAAGATATGGCTAAGGGCTCAGGGGACCCTGAAGAATTTTTTTTATATTCATTTACTGTCCCACATTCTCAGGAATTTGTTAAGCCGCTCGTCATCTTGATGGTTCCATCAAGGTTAGTTCTGGAAGGAAATAAAGAATGAAAGTATTAAAGCCACATCTCTAGTTCCAGTCCTTCCTTCCTGTTCTTTGCTCATTCTGCTTGTGCTGCCCCATGTTTGCTTTGCCCAAATTTCCCCATCACAGAGGTATTTGCTAGTGAAGCACATGCCATGGCGGTCAATCAAGTTCTTTACAAAAAGGGCCCCAAAAAGGATATAAAACAATTACAAAAATCTTGTCCATTCAGCATATTTGTGACGTGCAGAATTGTACCAGTTGTTGCTATCAGTTATAATTTTCCTTTGAACTGAGCCAGTTGACCACATGATATGAGACTGCTGATTCTTTATGTGTATGTGGGAACAGGCTGGAGAGAAGCTGGGGGTTTTCTTATCTAGATGTTACATTCTTGAACTTCTCAGAGTTCCCTGATAAATACAATCTCATCTAAACTCCGCAAAATGTACTTGGCATTCTCTGTTGAAGCCTTCCAGAATCCTTAATCCATCAGCTTCTGTGGTTCACTGACTACCTGAATGTATTATTTTCAACTAATTTGGCACTCCTTCAAAGGAGCAGATGGTTCTATCTTTGCTGCAAAAACAATAACTGCAGCAACAACAAAATAACATTCATCTACATGGAAACTTTTCAACTATAAGGGGGAGCTTGACGACCATCTTAGGTTTCTGACAGAATTATTTCAAGAAAGAAATATATTTTACAAGAAAAATCGCACTCTAACTTTCTAAGCAGAGCATCCATGGAGCAGTTGGTTGTGATGAGAAGAGAATAAACTGTTATGCATGAGTTTCCAATAGGACATCCCCTGCAGTACAGCAGCTGGGAAGAAAGAAATGATGAAAATGCAATGTTGAGGGACTTTTATCACAGCTAAAACATAAACTAATATACTAAGGTATATTATAGACGAGATCCTCTCTTGCCTACAAGACCTGTGTTAGTGTTGGTTGTCTGTCTTTTATAGGGTGCTTGTGTTGTTATGGGAGTTTGCTGTAGAAGGAATATTTGGAGAGTTATCTTAGTATGTAAACATTTAGCTGCCGTTTCTTTGGTTTCTCAGCTGTTCTCAACCTGTGCTGCCCTCTTTGTTAGTTAGTGAGCGGGATGGGGAGAGAATCCTGCTTAAAATCGGCGCACAGCACCAACAGAATCCACTGCTCACATCTCAGCTGGATTTGCTCCCTGATCCAGCTCGTTGCATGGATAGATAATGACACAGCTGCATGGGGATGGGAATGAACCGTGATGGGCACAGACTGCTCAATCTAGCACTGCTAATGAGTACATGCACATCAAACCAGGGCTGGCATGAACAAATGTTTCTCTTCTCTTGATGCAGCAAGCGCCAGAATCTGTGAAGGAAACTGCCGCTTGAAACAAGCAGATGGGGATTGGTGTCACCAGGGACCCTCAAGACGAAGTTCCCCGGAGACTGCGTGGTTCTCTGGGTGGTTCAGGTCAGATATGCAGCCTGGCAGCATCCCGAGGGAAGCGCTTGTACCGTGCTTCGCTTCCTTGCCAGGGTTTAGCTGGTGGTTTCCACCTCCCGGATGGTGGGGACATGAACATCTGCCAGCGAGAGCAAGCAGGTAGAATCCAGCTCCGACCACGGCTGCTCGTGGAGCTCATGGATCGCATTAATCCTGCTAGATGCTCCTCAGATTCTGTGTGAAAAACTCCTTACTTGCAGGTGAACATCATGTCTGTACTTGAGCTCCTGCTCAGTAAGGGCTTACTTTGGTAATTACATAATGGAATAAAAAAAAGAAGGAAACATGGAAACATCCTTAGCTTCAAAATATGTTTACTAAGGATGCACAAAGAACTCAGATGCTCTCTAACCATCAATCTATCTGATTTCCGACAGCTACTTTACCCTGAAGCATGGAGATTATTGTCGTAGTGCTCACGGGATACTTACAGGGGCATTTTTCCTGTGTGATAAAAAGAATGGTAAAACTGGCAATCAGCAAAGAGCCTGTGGCAAGATTACAGGCACAGGTGGTTTGCTGAAATAATTTGTTAGTTGAACAGAGTAATTTTATTTGGCTTAATTGCTGTTGAAATATTCCTTACATTAAAGCAGTCAAAAGAGAATAAAAGCCATTAATTATATAACAAAAAGGACCAGGCTTTTGCTAGTGAGATCAATATAGCTTGTGTATTTACATGAATCTCGGTTGTATGTGTTAGATAAAAGACACTGAGGAAAAATGTTCTTTTTAGAGGACATGGAATGATAGCACTTTGTTTCGTAATTAGTTCATATTTAATTGCTATGTCATGAGACCTACCTTTAAGTTTAGTTTAAGAATCTGCTTTTGCATGAGTTGTTTAAGAATACATACTTAATAGATACTACGTAGATACTTAATACACTTGAGCTGGGCAAAAAAGTGTTAATATCACGTAACATAACAAATAAGGTGCTAAAAATAAAATGTCATTTTATTTCTCCTTTTCTATTAAGCGGGTGACAATTCTTAGGTTTTTTTACTCCATATGTTCTCTTGTCCTTTTTCTTATGTCTCTAAATGTATTGTAGCTTTCAAACAATTTGTTGTCCATCAAAATCAGATAGCAGAGAAATTTTACCAGCTGCAAACTTTTGATTTTCTGTACTGCCTGTTTTGTCATTCTTAGGGAGAATTCAGCCTTAAATGTAGGATCTCTCAGTGGGAGAAGATGGTGAAAAGACTGACTTTGTCAAAGCTTGACCGTACTTTATTATATGCCTTAGGTTTACAGTCTTTGATGTTTCATGTTTATTTAGTTTAAAATTCAAAACAAGTTTGAAATGCAAAATAAGTCACAATCAAGCGGTAGGACAGCTTTGTTGTGAACTGCTGCACATTTTATTCCCTTTTTTCTTACTGAACTGGTTTTTTAAGCGACTATGAGCATTTCACATAGCTGATAATTATGGGGATAGACTTGAGGCTGTAGCTGCTTACCTGAAAACACTGGAAAAAGTCCACGTAGGGAATCAAGCTGAATAGTAAAATAAGTCTGAAGCCATTCTGTATGGGAATTTGCAGACTCTCTATAGAACATGCATGGCGTGAGACTGTCAGTTCTGCCTGTGTTTGAACTAAATTTACGGCCTTTTTTTGTACTATTGCTTGTGAAATGTTATGGAATAAAGCAGGCTGGGCATCCCTCTGTACAACTGAGACCGGCAGCAGAAATTGCAGGGGCTCAGGTGTAAGGGTTTCCGTCTTGCCCTATTTACACCACGTTCCTCTACAGAACTGTTGTGTTTAAGAGGTAAGATTCACAGCGAGTGAGTACTGGCAGCAAGAATTTTGCCTAGAAAGTGTTTGTATCATTATCAAAGCAAAGGAAAAAGGATCTGAATTGTCTTATACCATGTAGGTAGGAAAACTCATCCATGCAGATGTGAGAATTATGCTGCGTCTTCAGAGGTTGATGCCGTGTACATCCCTTTTGCCTTTTGGTGACATGGTGTGGCTCTTGGTTTGCCCTCAGTGTACAGAGCTCTATCCTAATAGCCCCTAGAAACTAGGATAAATATTTTTTTCCAGGCCGATGTAGCCAGCATGTGTGGGCTGATTTATTAGTGAAATTGAGTGTCGGTCACTTCTAAGTGATAAATAATTCACTCTTTTCAATTTATTCAGAGAGGTCCAAGAGGAGAAACAGACATGTAGATTCCTGAGATCACTATAAAAGTATTTGATTTTTAAAAATTATCTTAATGAAATATTTCTTTTTTTCTCCTTGTCTGAAGGTGAATGCAACTTCCACTTGTATTGACCAGTGCTACCAAAGTGCTCTAGAAAGGCCTAAGAATTTATTTCCTCTTCTTCTTACCTAATCTACAATTAATCATTCTAGTAATACAGATTTTCCAAAGCCAGGATTGTTTTAAGCATGTGATGTTTAAAGTGACGTAGAGTGGGATTGTGCTGAACTGGCAGTCTTGGACAGCTCAGTCTGTTTTGTCTTCTTTCACCTGGATATGTAATAGAAGATTTGAAGAATTTATCCTAGCTACTGGAATCTGCGATAAATACTTTTTTTCAGGCTGCTGTAGCCAGCATGTGTGGGCTGATTTGGTAGGGAAAGTGAGTGTCAATTACAATTCATTGCATATTATATACAGGAAACTAAGATCCTCATATGAAGTTTAACTTTACTGTGATGCAGGAACTAGAGGGGATTAGATGGAAGGGTGAGAAGGCTGGGACTTCCTTGATGGATGCATCTCTCTGCCTGCTTTGCGTCTTGCTGAAAGTGCTTGTTATTTAATCTCTTTCAGAAAAGGGTCTCCCATTATGGTCTGTCCATAACCAGCATAGTGAGATCCCATTGAGGACTGTGGGCACTTTGTGTTTCCAGCAGTGCTAATCGTTTTCGGTGTGCTATGTCATTTTGTTTTTAAGTGAAAATGAGCAGTTTAAAGATCCCAGCCGAGATGTTTACAGTGCAACATGGTGAACAAGCAGATAAGGTAATTCTCCTCCTTCTGCTAGTTACCAAAGCAACACAATAAAGTTCCTTTTAATTTAATTTAGTGTCATGAAGATTAAAGCTTAATTAAAATACCGTTATTTAAAAAAAATAAAAAACAGAAATAGCATAGAAAAGATAGAAAACATAACTATGGTCCTATGAATACTTATCACTTGTTATGAAGCTCTGGAGCAGGCAGGATTTTTTTTTCCCTCTCAACTGAGAGTAATTACATTCTGATCATAAATTTGAAGGACCAAAACAACCTAGGATCATAGCTACTTATAAATTAATAAGGCCAGTTGGAAGAAATGTGTTAGTCTTTGAATGCAGGATAGTTAGGTATTTTTTTGCTGCCCATTTCCTCAAAGAGTTTTCTTGTACAGCAGTAAGGGAAGAAGACTTTCCAGGCACAGAAACCCCAGCTCATGTATGCTAGGATTTCTCTTTAATAGGAAAGGTTCCCCTTTTTCCATGCTAATTGATACAGATCCTTCTATGGTGAATTTGGGAGTTAAGGTTCTCAAGTGGCGCTAACTAACTAAATAGCATCATTTCTGTGGATCCACAGAGCTATGCCAGTTTGAACCAGGTGAAAAGGTAGGTGGGATTTTAGCATTAGGAAATCTTCCAGGAATGGGGCTTACATCACTTTTGCTGCCCAGTTAAACATTTGTTGCTCTGCCAGCCTCATCCTAATGAGCCTAAAATCATTGTGGGGAAACCATATGTTTGCCCAGCAGAAAGCAAACCGAGCGTGAGCTGATACTCCTTTCCCTCCTAAAACCAACGTAGTCGTCTCCATTCCAGGCAAAGCACACGGAGAAAAAGGGAAAGCAGCTTCAGCTCTTTAGCCCTGCCGCTCGCTAGCTCTGAGCGTTCAGGTTGGCAAGGTGCAATAGCGAAGGATTAATCTGCAGAAGCAACTCCAAAAACTCCTCCTTTAAATATGCTCTTTTACTAGTTTCATCTGTTCGTCTTGCTCAAGCGTTTCAACACCATCGCTGTCCATGTATTCCGCATTACCTCTGCTTATGGAATTGCTAGCAGAAGTAGTCATTTAGCTTTTCCTCAAATCTCCATCTGCATTTATTGCAATATTATAGTGGCGACTGTTGATAGAAATGCCTCTGAACTGCAAAGCACGGGGCTGGGAGAGTGCTGGGATGAAGCACTAACTGCAGTGTTTGCCCTGATCTTACCCTGTTGTGGTGTCAAGCAACTCTGTCAAACAATTATAAATTTCAACTTTAAAAATATCATTTTCCTTTTTCTAATCAAGACATAAGTGAATTTTCTGGCTTCCAGGCCCTCATATGTTTATTATGTGAGATATCAGCAATTTGTTTAGTTGTTCCAGGTTCAATTTTTTTTTTTTTTTAACTAAGCTACTAGGAAGCCTCCTGGCATAAATCTCTGTTGGTGCTCTTGGAAAACTTAAAAATCTTTTAACACAACCGATACAGGGAATTCTTCTATACCCTCCAATTTGGATCACTGTCTTTCAGAAAGCATCACTTATGAGAACATAAAGGGCCATATAATTTCATATAATCCAAGAAAATTTTCAGTTAAAAACTGTAATTGCTGTCTTAAGGAAAACGAAGCATTTTTGTTCGCAAAGAATATTAGTGTCTAATATCTGCTTACAGGAAAAAAAGAAAAAGCCATGTAAATTTATTCCAAGATGCCATTGTACAATTTACACTGCCAGGAGCTCAGGCTATTTATGTTTTTGACTGCATCATCTTCACTAAACTTAAAAAAAAATAAATTTCCATGGTAACCACTGCATCACACAACAAAGACATGTATATACCTCTTAGATCTTTAAAGAGGCAGAAACTGGAATGAAATTATAGCCAGCATTTTTTTTGATATAAAATCATATTCTTCCCGGTAAAAGCCTGTTGTCTATTTCAAGAAATTCTATTTTTACATTAAAAGGCAGAGTGTTAAATAGTGCATTTAAAACAGCATAGTTCTGCATTAAAATTGTTAACTTTATGAGATCCGTTCATGCAGATGAGACCAATGAGCTGTAAGAGAAGAGAGGAAATGGGAGACGAGATGAAGGTATTCCCTAGTTTTGTCTTTCTGTTATTTCTATTAGATATTATTATTCTATTTTTCATTTGCTGTTGCAGCAAAATGAGAAGGTCACAAGAAGGTCGCGGTGTCCGATTTAAAAAAAAAATGCTGAGTTACATTTCCAAACTGATTTTTGTAGGTTCTGTGAAAGAGGCAGTTCTCTTTTGACTGAAACTGTGTATATTTGCACTAGAGGAGGTAGTGCTATAGTAATGCCTTGTGTTTTTCATCTTTGGGTTGGCATGCACTGTTTTAAAGCCCAGTTGCATGGTGTGCTCCCTCCTGCTGGATTGCATTGCAGAGACCTGGCGTGGCAAAGCCTTGGACAGAGCATCCCTGCTCACAGCGCTGGGGCTCAGGACTGTCACGGCTGAGTATTGACATCCCCTCGTCCATCAGCACCAGACGGTGGCATTGGAAACGCGGCGCAGCGTGCTGGCTAGCATCACCGGGTCGTAAAATTTTGTGGCTCGAGATAGATTTTCTAAGTCCCAAAGCAAGAATCATATCCGATGGCTGGGGAGGAATTTGGCGCTTGGATTTGGTGTCGTGGCTTCCAGCGAGCGAGCTCTGCGGGTTGTGCAGATCCTCTGGCAGGAGCCGCTTGCTGGTCCCGCTCCATGCACATTAGATTCACTTTCTCCCTGGAACAAGGAGGGAACCCGACTCCGTCCCCCAGCGCTCGCTGTGGAAAGCCTTCATTTTTGGCACGTACAGCTGCTTGCCAGTATTTACCCCTCAACACACTTATCCGGCTGCGCTTTAAAACCTTGGAAATACGCGGGTGCGATGGAAGTGCCAGCGCCGTGTGAGGAGCAGCAGCAGCAGCGAGCAGCGCTTTAACAGTGTTTGTCACCTTGGTTTTCATTCCTTCCCTGCAGCAGCTTCACTCCCTGCAGCTCTGGAAGTCAAAGATATTCCCGGCCTCGATGTCTTGAACCCAGTGAGCGCGGGGAGATCCTTGTTTCCCAACTCAAAGTAAAGGCAGAGCCAAGAATAGTGTTTTCATGAGAAAAGGAAGGAGTTTTCCCCTTCCTCTAGGAGCCTTGGGAATATTCTGGTTTCCTCCGCAGCCTGTTTTCCTTCTGTTTTCTGTTAGGATCACCACGTGTGTTTCATTTAGCCAGTTTCTGCCTACTGCAGGACCTTTTTCATGCTTAATGGACCAAGTATAGTCTCCTGCAAGTTGAAATGCTTCCATCTAACTAGATTTTTTTGGACTTGGAATCGTGGTATGTGGCTAAAATTATTATTCTGCCAAATGGTGTAGGCTGGTCCAGCAGTTAGTAATGCTTCTTTCTTGGCAAGATGCTTAGAACATGCTCAGCGCTTCATTTCACCGCTTATTCTGCCTCTTCGTCTGGCAGATCCTCTTGCATTTTGCTCCTCTGATCTGTGCGTGCCTCCTTTTTGTCACTAGAGTATTTGATTGAATGCTAGAAACAGTAATTAATATTAGTTGATTATCTGTTAAAATATTTGAGTGTCACATTCTAAACAGAGGGTCTAGATGTTATCGCGCTGCCCATTGATTCTGAATGTGCAGCAGGGCACTGTGTCCATCAAGGCAGTCCTCTGCAATTAGTCATTCTTGACTGCAAATTGTTATTGCGATAGCTGCTAATGAATTACTTTCTGCAAGTCTGGCCGGTGTCATTGTGAAAGTAAAGGCAAAGATTACTGTCATGAAGCCTAGCAACTCCTTTTGTAAAGTTTTCTTGCTGGTTTGCAGTACTGATAGTGCTTCACATGCAATTTTATGGAAGCTCTCTGTGGGCATGTATGCATTATATTCATATCTGTGGTGAAACATTCAACTGCGGTTCTTTATGAAGTCCATAAATGCAGAACATGGCTGTAAGTTTTTCCTATGCCCAAATACCATAGAGCAAAAATACCCAGTTGTTCAGACAGCTCAGTGAGCAATTGACTGCTGAAATTGGAAGATAATTGTGGAGTTAGGGGAAATAAATTTCCATGGAGTAAACTAGGTGACAACTGAAAAGTGAAATGAAGGAAGGTTGCACATAGCAAGGAGCATTGAAGAGTTGCCGTACAAAGACAAGCTCTGGGTTGAGGAAAGAGATGCAATTACATTTCTTCAGCAAAACTTCCTAAAACTATTTACAAGCGGTGGGAATATGGGACATGTTTGCAAGATTTTATGATGGCTTAGAGCCTGGTCTATGCAATTTTACCCAGCATTAGAAATTTATTTTAAATAACAGTTTTCATTGATTGTTATGGTGACCAGGAAGGCTGGACATTTCTCCTTTGTATCCATGCAAAAAAAGAATGTGGAAACTCAGTATGTTTTTCTCCATCTTGTGTCCCATTTGAATCAGTGCAAAACATCTTAAATTAAAAGTCTGTCTCCTTGCTGCTTGTCACTTGCCTATTCTTTTTTTTCCTCTTTTTCCTGAAATTTGCCCTTTAGAAGCAGGATCTCATTAATCACTGTCTTTTCCCCGTAGTGTAACTTTACTGATTTTCAGAGATTACCTCTAACATGTAAGCAAAACATTGATGAATGAGGCCTTGAAATCCCATGTTTAATCTCTGTGCTAAACTACAATTTCTGTTAATATTGCAGGTTCTTCTCTTCAAATAATTGCACCCTTCTTGATTGTCAGTGTAATAAGGGGGAAGAGAAGAATGACAGTTTCTGAATCGCTTGTGAGGAGAGATCCCCTTCTCCTCCTCCTCCTCCTCCATGGCTCCATCATTTTGACACCACACAGAAAAGGATGCTGAGCTCTCCAGGAGAGAGGAACAAGTTGATTGGCATGAGGCCAATTCACAGCTCCAGTCACTGAATGCTGAACGTGCTGGCTAGGGCAAGCCTAAATCCATGTGTGGGAGAAAGAAGGAAGATAATCTTGCATGCATTTCCAAAATAAATAAGGAAATATTGCACGTGTTATTTGAACATGTGTTAACAAGCACTGGTTTCATAGCCAGCTTTTTCATTTTGCTCAGGACCATGTTCCTCTGTGGTCAGCTCATGTCCACTGCAGTCATAACTGAAGCTGAGATGTTATTTTTTTGTTGTTACCATAGCCCAAGCACAGTGCTATATGCCCATACGTCTCAAAGAGGGAACCCCTTCTGTAAATCACCTGTTTGCAGTTACTTCCACAGCTCCTGAATCTTTTATAAGTAATTTCCATGAAAGTGATGTCTGCCTGACGGCTGGTCTGACAGCTCCAATTGGATGCAATTAAAAAAGAGGCAGCGAAAGCAAAGTAAAAGCAGTCGGGCTTGTTGGAATCTAATCTTTGTAAGGAAAGACATTTGAGATGTGAGCACTAATGCACTGTGGTATTGCAGTGCATAGAGAGAGAACTTTTTTCCTGTTCTTTTCCTGATTAGTTGCTTCGGTGATAAGTGGGGTAACGTTTTAAAAGAACTAACTCGTTATATGGAATGACTCTGTCCACTGTGATACTTAAAATCATCTTGTGACTCTCTGATGCTCAATGCATAAAATATTAGCTTTGTAAGTAACTCTGCAGCTGGATAGAGCCTTTTTCTTTCAGCAGTTAACCTAAGGATATGAGAAATATACCCTTGCATATAGTGTCTGATCTAGTGCCAATGCCTAAGGATGTCTGTCATTGGAAAGACTCCCATCTGTAAGCATTGGATCTGGGTCCGTGGTGCATTCTGCAGTAGCTTCAGTGCTGAGGCTTGGATTGGCAGCAATAAAATATGGAACTACTATTTTTAAAGTAAGAAAGAGGCTATGAGATTGATGGTGGAAATAATGACAAGAAAAAGCAGAAGCCACTGTGTACGGGCAGAATGAGGGAATCTAGAGAGAAAAAACACTTGGAAGCAAGAAGAAGACTAAAGTAATAGGCATTTAATCCCATTTATTCATGTGGTTAAAATACACATGTTTTAAAAGGAGGTAAAAGTAAGTAGTAAGTAGTTAAGAGAGAAAAATTAAGCATTTTTCTCCACTGAAGTGAGTAAATATTACCCCTGTTTCAAACGGGTGATGAATAGGACATAGCAGTACAAGTGACAGGGAATGGCCAAAGTACAAATGTTGAGGTATCCAGCGCTAGCTCCCCAAGCTGGCATAAGATCAGAATTATAGGATGCCCAGAATTATAGGATAGGTGGGAACCAGCAAATCTGCACATGATCCTGAAGATGCCCTCAGTGTGAAAGGAGGGAACCCTCGCGGGGAGCCAAGATGTGCTTGAAAAAACTTTTACCTCATCTATGCAGACCTGAAGATAGCAAACTCATCTGTAACTCACATCGGTATAACAGTAAGAGAAACTTGGAACAGAGATTTAGGTGATGAGCCCAACCTCATGCATGTTGCTTTGTTAACCCATTGGGTATAAAGTTTATTTCATGCACTTCCATGCAATTAGCTATTGCAGTCTCGTGTCGCTGTAACCGTGCTGCTGCTGAACAGCAGCGTCTTATAAAGCTGACATCAGGATCCATGAGGCCCCGTGTCCAGTCGCGTGCTTGGAGAATAAGGCAAGAAATCGATCCGTAACCTCTCGGGACACTCATGTTTTGCACCGTGTTGTGGCAATGCTGCAAGGCGGCCGAGGGACTGGTTGCTCTCCCAGAGCTAGGGTGAGTTTGATGGCATTGCACAGACATGACCATATATTAAACAGAGCCACGTTGACTTGTGCTGCATAAGAATCGCGGAGGGGAAGCAAAATCAATGTTTTCCAAATGGAATAGAGAGAAGCTGTTAGGGAAAGAAATGGTATTTTCAAGCTTCTTTGAAAGGTAACACAAACAATGCAAAGAGGGAAAAAAAGAATCTTCTAAGAAAAATCGGTTGCCGGTGTAGGCTTCACTCTGAATTTACCTATCTTTGGAGGATTAAGGCCAGGTAGTTTCTTAGTATTATTTTAAAAAGGGGGTGCATGAGTGAATAAGTAGGCTTTGAAATGAGCATTTTGAACTGCAAGATACAAAATGCGGCTGCACATCCTGGCAGCAATGGGAGACTCTTGGGTGTTCAGAGGGGCACTGAGATGACACCGAGAGTGCATGATACAGAGACGTAATGAAACGGAGATCAATGTTAAAATGAATGTAACAGCAGTGAGGACTGCACACAGATCGATACTCTTGTAAGCCATGGAGTATAATCCTGCTGTATGGGTCTTGTTAGATAGCACGGTCAATTTTAGGAAGACATATTTTTCTACTGGTCTTTGATGCACCCCTGACTTCTCTGCCCCAAAGACTGCATTAAATTGTCCTTCCTCTGGAATGCAAAGTCTTGAATCCTTGTCTTCCCATCCGTGAATGCTAATGGAAAAATGCAGTGCATAATAGTAAACTCCCAATCCCCAAAAATGTGGAATAGGAGGACAGATAAGATGAACAGTCAGAAATGGTCTGTGTTTCATTAAGTCTTTGAAATATTATCTCATTCCTCATCCCCCCCTTACCACCAGCTCCTGTTCTTTAAGGAATATGTTTCAAGTGCAATTACTAAAAATGCAATCTCAAAGGAAAGGGGGAGGCCAGCCTGAGAGGTCTTGCTTATATTGTGCAAAGAACTTGCTTACGGTTGTTTTCCACCTCCTGATTTTTAGAGCTTAAAACCATTAAAAAAAGCTCAGAGTTTCTCTCCTTTCTTGATGCATGGATAGCTTTGGAAATAGAATGTGGTTGTTAGTGTAGTCTCAGGTGGGCTCTGTGTGTTTGTGTACAGGTTATGTTAGGTTTTTTCCCTAAAGATCTCAGGTTAGCCAAATTTCTCTGGGCCCTTCTGCTTTCGGTTTTGTAGTTGGATCATCTATAGGAACTGCTGACAGTCAGGTTGCTGCTCATGACTCTACCACGCCAACTCAAACAGTTTCCTGCAAGGAAATAGCCAATGCTGGTGTAAGAGAATAGTAAAAATGTATTTCCTCCTTAATAGGAAATATAACCCTTGGAGAAGTGCGAATGAAAAAACCTCTAATCTGCCTTAAGCCCTTGCATAGGCCCAGCATGTGCAGATATCAGGGCTAGCACCAGTTACCCCATGACACAAGGTATTGCTGCCTGCTTTGATATTCTGAGAGGTTTTCCCTTAGAAAACACTTGATCCAGGAGCCAATGATTCTATGGATACAGCAAATATGGCAGTTCCAGCCTCCTACGCTAGAAGACCACATGCCTATTGCATAGTAACTGCACAGACCCATGTTGGCGACTACTGTTTGCTAACATCATCCTGCCTTTCACTGCCCGAAATACTTTATTCGTTAGAGTTATTACCTCCCCGCTGCTATATTTTAATATTGTACTCGCTGCAGATCAAAGACAATGGGACATTCAAAATGTGTTAGATGTTTTAGAACAACCTTGGCTGTCAAAATAGTAATACAGGATCAGACATTCACTGCACTCTTACTTTCATCTTTCTGACCTGCACGGACATGGAAAGGCAACAAAAACATATTCAGAGTGTCACGCTGCCCATGGAAACCCGGTACCTTATCACAGAGCGAGCAGTGGAAATTGCATTCCCTGTTTCTGTTCTAGTGTGCTCTGGAATCAGTGTTTCCTTGACACGTGCGTGCTCTGGTGCATACATTAGAAAGAGTAAGTCCTTGATTTCTTTTCGTTTCCAGACCTGGCTGCCACTCTCTGTATCATGGATGATATATCTCAATTTTTCTTTTGGACCTCTCTTCTCCTTTTCATAAATACAGGAGTTTATATTTTTTGTTGCCATTTGCAAAGGAGACTATTACTTCTGCCCCTCTCTTACCCTTGGTATTTCTATTTAATAGAAAGTGTTATATTTTTTTTAAACAGCCATGAACAGCTAAAGCAAATAAAAATAGCATAAATAATTAAATAATTACAGTGTTGCTTCAGGGAAACGTTTCCAGGCATAATCTAATAAAAAAATGGAGAGCACATTAGCAATGTGCTTGGATTCTAGATTCCCTGGGATAGTTTGTGGGATTAAGCCTGTTTTCTAGTCCCATTTGGCCTTAATAGCTATTATGATCATTAAGTGTAACCTGCCATAAAGTGGTTTCTAAATGCCTTTGTGAGTCTGAAACCAAACTCCAAGACTCCTTGGGAGAAACTATGTTGATGAGAAATAAAGTATTCTCTTAATCCTTCAAGACCCTCCTCTTACTTTCATTCCACAGCTCTCCTTTTCTTCCAGCTATCCACAGCCTGCAACTTCACAGTTGTTTCAGAATCTCAGCTAATCTCTTTTGATACTATGGCAACTCTGAAATTTCATTACACTTGCCCACATTTATCATCATCATCTTCAACGTTCATGATTGAACATGTCTGCTGCAGTCTGAATATGTGGCTGGTGAAATGAAATAAACTGAATTGTCACCATCCTGAAGCCCACTCTGAGGCAGATGCTCTTCGTGACGCAGCTGTGGTTTCAAAGAAGTCAGTGTTATCTGAAAACCTCTAGTTTCTTCCAGCATTTCCTCTGCTTCTACAGGAAAAAGCAAAACCTTGTTAAAGGGGTTGTCATACTAATTGGCAGCACTGGCAGCGGATGAGCAGCGGCAAGTGATGGGACTCGCTTTATTGCAGAGAGCAGCGTGGCAAGAGCAGTGCACAGGCAAAGCAAGGTGCAAGCGTTCAACTCATCCGTCACTCCTTGCCAAACCCGTCTGAAATTTATTGCTGGTTAGGAAGCAGTTCTCCCTGTTTACTGGTTTGATTGAAAGGATGATTTATCAAGGCTCAACATCACGCTGAACGCTGCTCTCCGGCCTGCAGGGTAACGAGTGGTAGACACATCTCATTGCCGTTTCTCATGCGACGATGAGATTGTGTGACCAGGTGAGCGCTGACAGTCCTTGACGCGACACGGAGCGTTTTGTTGGGGCAAGGATTGTCCATACCGGCTTCAGAATCAGCCTTTGGCCTCCCGAGCAGAAGAGGAAATAGCTTAGCAGGAGGTTTCAGGTAGCTGCAGAAAGACAAAAGGGAACATAGATGGGAGAGAAGCGGAGTGGAAAATAGCGCTGAGAAGGACAATGAAAATAGGAAGCACATAAAAGGATTAAAATTACTGGAAAGTGAAATCACAGGTTATTGTTGTCACTGCTTTTTATCCCGGCTGTTGGCTTCGTAGTGTTGCTTAACACTGTTTGACATCATTGTCCTAGCTGGCTACAGAGCACAATTCTGATTTGTCCCTCTCATTACAATACATTGCAAACTAATGCTGTCTCTCTCGGGGTATATTTGTTTTGGTTATGGTGGGTTTTTCTTAAACGGCTCTGGTATTTGTTTCAATCACAGCAATATCCATTGTCTCGCCTTAATTTACAGCGTCATAACTAGCAGTATTTCTTTGCAGTGTAAAGAGTGCATTAGAGCAAATGCCACTATTTATCAACCGTAATGCAGTTCTTTATAAAGGTCTTATGTGAGCAAAGAATAAAAATGCAATGATAGTCTGACAATAAACACCCTAAATCCTTTGTTGCCTCTTTATAATGTAATCTCTCTACAGTTGTACACTATATGACTGTTTGGAAAAAGCATCAGAATAAAGTTATATGGTTTATTTACCAGGAGATGGCAATGGTGATCTACTGCAGTATTAACTCATATACATGGGATCCATATGATTTTTCTGCAACACAACAAACTTCAGTATGAATGAATCCAAAGTATTCTGATACTGCTTTTCCCTTTCTTATTTCAGACTTGCTTCAGTTGCTGCTATGCATTGTAAAGAAAATCTTTTCTCTTTTTTTTTGATTGAAATTGCTGTCACTACAGTATTTTTAAGATATCTAAATATAATCATTCTAGCATTCTGTAAAGCAGAATATTATTTAAAAACAGAGGAGCAAATACCATTGAATCAGACATGCTATGTGTCAGAATAAAATCAAATGAACATTGAGAGTGAAAGCTTAAAAGAATGTGCTTAGTTTTTGGTATCAAAATTGAACTTTAATAGTTAATAGTCTATATTATAGGTTATACTATTTAGAATGATGTTATTTTTGTCTGCAAAGGTGCTTGAAGTATGGCCTTAAAGTCTGTAGGTGCAAACCACTTTACAGGACCTGAAATGAGCCGAGGTCTTCAATGCAGGGACGTAAATGGTCTCTCCTCCCTCCATCCGTGTCCCTGCCTGTGCGCGTGGTGACCCAGAGGACACTGCTGGCTCACTCACCCAGCTTGGAAGGAGACCTGGGATCCCTGCAGAGCAGTTACCATCTTTCAACGGGTAATTCTCCCAAGCTCAGTGTTTCTTATTTCTTTCAGGCTTCTAGGATGCACAGGAGCTGCCTTATGACTGTCAGTGCGGCTCGCAGTGCTGAGAGGTTCACCACTCCTGGTACAGCTAACGCTTTAACTCCATGTACTTTTTGTCACCAGCTGTCACACACAGTATGGCCAGTTTAGATATCTAGGCACGGCAGAGCACACTGCCCTTTTGCTGGCAGTGCCGTAGCGCTTGGGATCCTCTGTGCATCTGAGCATCTCTCCTGGCTGCTGCCAGATACTTACGTTGGCTTTATGCTGACTACTGCTTCTGTTGCTACGAGTATCTCTGCTGTCGTGGAGCTCATTAAAGAATAACCCCCAAGCAAAGGCGGGGTTCAGCTTCTCGCAGGCATGCTGCAGGCACAGTGATTTTTCTCCAGGATATACTGAAGCTGGTGGTTTAAAGCCAATTTATGCCTACCCGCTGGTGCTGCATAATTACAGCAGCAATAGCTACAGTCCCCCCACTCTGCTAAAAAAGGCAGATTTGTTAGTGCTCGTGGAAGGAAAGCAGCATTTCCCCAAGATATACTGCTAGGGATCAGCCCTAACAACCTTCTCTTATCTCCATTACTCTCCAAAGGGCCTGTTCGCTTTTCCCTGTCCCCAGAGAAGTATCTGTCTGTCACAGTCCCTTCTATTCTGGAGGGAACACAGTGAGTGAGGAAAAAATAAGTGACCTTTGCCTGTCTTTCCAAAACCAAGAGCTTTCAGGAATTCACTGCTTTACTGAAACTCTTCCGTCCACTGTCAGTTGGAACTAATTTAGATAGCAAAACTACAACTTAAAATGCCAGTATTATTGTCTCCCTGTTATTATTTTAGCGTTGCCAAAAGAGGCAGCCCGGATGGTAGATGTGTGAGGCTGTGAGGGGAGTATAGAGTAGGTAAGGAGCATTGATCTGTAACGGTGGATGACAGGAAGGAAAAAAACATGTTTTACTCCTGTGAAGGTCTCAATTTTCAACTCTTTCAAACTCATTTCATTTTTTAAAGCCTTTCTTCACTACAGTGTCTATCTGATACTTCTCTGCCAACTTATTATCATGTTGTAGGACTTCTTTGTCAAGGTTAGACGTGTCCTATCCGAATCTATGAAATACAAAGAGCTAATATTATTTTAAAGATAGAGAACTACAGTGTAAAGAAACCCAAGGTTTCAAACAAGGTCAGGCAATGTCTCTTAAGTCCCCAATACAATGATCCCACATCATGCACCTGTAACACCTTCTGCTCACAGATCTCAGACTATAGAGCAAAGGTAGAAGTAGGAGAGATCTTTATCAGTCTTATTTCCACTGAAGGAATTGATGCACAGAGAGAAGTGAATTGGCAAAATGAAAAGAAATAGGAAAACAGAGAGTAGAGGCTGTTGACTTCGACTTCTTATGTCTTGCCAAAGTCTTTCTCCCCTTTCATTTTTTTCAAATTCTGTTAAAAAATATCACAAAGTTAATCAATGCATCAACATAGCTGTCTTCCCTGGGCACTAGAGCAGCCGTGCTTCACCTTACGAGCAGATTCACTGGCAACTTCAATGCTTAAAAGCTCTGTGAATCACTTTGGTGGGCTCCATGTCTCTTCAGGGAAGGATTTTTCAGAAAGGGCAAAATGCTGTTTAGACTGACAGTTCCACATAAAAAAATCTTGTCTTCTCTGCTGGATTTCTTGCTGTGAATACCACATTCATGTCAGCCGTGTGGCGGGAGGAATTACGAGTTTTCCTTTTCCTATCACTTATTTAGTTCCCCTTCCAGTCATCCTTGTCTTACCTACTTAGGCTGTGCTTACGCTCCAGTAGAGTAGAGCTATGCATGTTAGCTTGAAATGGGTTAGCTCAAGTGTCTCTTTACTTCACTAAAATCAGTGTTGTAAATGTATTAAACTGCCGGCTCTTCAGAGAAGAGACTATTTACTGCTTTGTTTTTACATTGTCTTGTACAAGAGGACCCAAACTAGAGCGGCTCTGGGTGTGATTGGAGCATAAATAAAACTCACAGTGACCCAGAGGGAGATCCAGGACTAGACTCAGAGGCTGGCGATTCATAATGGGGAAAGGGAAGTTTAAATTTCTGAATTATAAAGTTGTAAAAAAGATGCAAAGGGAAGTAAGGGCATTTTCAGCCCACTCTTTGAGAGTACAATACATAAAAACCAGATTTTGTAGGAGTATAATAAAAGATTGTATAGGAGTATAATAAAACCCAGACACAAGTCTGAAAAATTCATTAGTTTCTGCCACGTCTAAAATAAGCACTGCCTATGAAAACTACTTTGCAATGGTAATGAAAAGCGAGTAGGAAAGCAAGTGTTAGCATCAGTGCTGCAAAGTGAAATAATTCTGTATACTCAGATTCGTCACTGCGAACAATGTTGTTGATTATAAACCACATCAAATTCTCAGTCCCCCAAAACATGTATTTTATCTTGCAGTTTTTCTAGCAATTATGGAATCAACAGAATACTATCTAGTTTTACCACAATTAAGCTAAATATATACTTTAAATGATATAAACTACTCCATAATTGTAGTATCCCTACAACAGTAACTTCTTTTGTGTAGGAACAATCTGCAGTATTTTTTGAGCATTTTTCAGAGGTGTCATTTAATGCTAATGATGGTACTGAGCTCTCTCATAATTTTATCATTTAAACGGTGCTTGGATGTAATTTAGAATCAAGATCTGACCAGTAGTACTTCATTTATTGTAATTTGGTAAGAGGAGTCTCCTAGGTTTTTGATTGATGTTATGGCCCTTTTGGTGTATATGAGTCCAGAAGGAAGGACGACACAGACGTACAACAGTGCATGCAGTTCTCTGAAAGCAGGTTTATATCCAGTCACTCGTGAGATAGTGTTGACTTGTAAAACTGGGACTGTGTCACTATGCTGAAGACCTTTGGGCTCAAGGAAATAGAAATGCATCTCTTAAGCCTTTAGTGCAAGAATGTCCACCTAGAAGTTGGGCTCCTCACGTTGCTGTTGCATCAGAGGAAGGGTCTGGCTAGCGCATGTGGTGTGTTGTGGGCCTGGGAGGCAGCAATTTTATTTCAGTGCTTTATCAGACCTAGTAGGATGTATGTGCAGCTCAAGAGACTGCTCAAAATTCTCCCCTAGACTGGGAACATCTCTGCTTTAACAGCATTGGCTCCAGCAGTCTGAAGACTCATCAATTCCTGACATTGTAGCCAGCAGAACTCAGTGAACACTCCAAAATGATGAACACGGGTATCGAAATTAAAGCCTGACTCTCTTGAAGAAAAGGCAGGTTCTTTTGTATTTTTACCACTATCTTAGCATTTATTTATTTCTTATGTATTTAGAAAAATAAAGCCCAGCTAGGAGGCCTTGGACAAATGTAGAGTCCAGAGTAGCAAGTAGCCACAAGTGTCATCATAAACTGGTTCACAAATAATTCATTGGCTAGAACACCTCCACATAAAGTACTTCCATTCCTTTATTATACACTAAATTAAAACATTTACTATGCAATAAACCATTTACATTATGCATAGTTTTGTGTGATAAACCTGTGAATTTAAAAATTAGATAGCTCAGGAGCTTTTCAGATCTTTTCAGTGTTGGTCTGTCTATGGTCACAGCTTCCCACCAGCTACCAAAGGGCTTTTGAAAATCTCAGCCACTGATTACTTGTAGATAGAGTTAATTATTAAAATATGTTTGTTGTGAGTATTTAACTCAGGGTTTCTTACATGTTTTTAAATATCCCATTTTATTCCCATTTACTCTGATACCATTTAACTGAGTGGTAGCTCCCTGTCTAATTGAATGCTAACTCTTTTTATCATTCAATTCAATAATATGCATTTGCTTCAGGTACTCTGAAAGAAAATATACAATGGCAAAGATGGACCTTCTGCCTGACTAATTATAGTTAGAAATTATAATTAGTGTGATTCAGAATACTATTGAGTTCTTTCCTATATCTGTATAAAATTGTATTTCGTAAAGAAGCTAGTATGGCTGTAGTTAAAACAGTATTTCTTTATTAAAATAAATAGAATTGACAAGTAAATATGTTTATATTAAAAGCTGTAGGTTGTTTTAAGTTCCTGGTTTTATAAATGTAATGAGCCATATTTTTTAACATTCAGCAATGTATAAGTTGATATAATTTAGTGTGCACTGGCATGTTCAAATTCCTTCCAGAATGTGAAGCTATTCAAAGCATTTTAAAAGCAGTCCTTATGTGCTCCAAACCACTGGAAACAAAACTATTGAACAAGTTCACTGAAAGGAAAATCAGCATTTCTTCAAAGACTTTTAAGCAACAGTAAAGAAAAAAGAAGAAAAAAGCCACAGAAAAACACCACTTAATCCTTCACCCTTTTATGCCATCTGAAAGTACAAGAGTCTCCTACCTGCCAGTTTGCAGATACAGTGAGTATATCTGCTGCTTGGCCTTTTGCCTTTTCCTATTAAAATCAGCTAACACAGTTAGATGGTACAATGTCACCGAGGTGACTTATGGTGAATGTAGTCACCATAAACCTGTTTTCTCTTCTCCTTAGAAGAAATGAAGTTCTCTGTCTTGTAATTATGCCCCTCCACCTTTTTATTTGGTTGGATCCTCTTATTTCTTTGACGTCGTAGTGCTATGGGTAATTCCAGGAGGGCAGCTTTGAGATCCAAGCGCATTGCTAGCCATATTTAGATGAATATTTACCATAGTGCATGTGTATTTTTCATTAGATAAGCAAGGTAAGACTTCCTCAGCTTAACTGCAGAGAAAGCAAGAGAAGGATTAGTTTTCCTCCACAAAAAGACTTTTATTTTCATGGGCCCCTCTAATGGGGCTGTCACCTTCCCCGGCTGGCTGGTTACTAATGCCTCTCTGTAGCGAGAGCTCGTCTGTCATAGCCTGCGCACGGCCAGACATGTCTCCTGCGATCCAGAATAGACAGTTTATTTTCCCCAACGTCTTGCATGCACGGCCAGGCTTGGAGCTCGGTTCTCTGCGTCACGACAGCACTTGAGCGTAGACATGACCCAGGCTTTAAACCAGCTGCCGGTTTTAGTGACCATCTCTCATAGACGTGACTAAAACAAGATTTGTGCTGTATTTCTCAAAATGAAAAAAAAGCCAGATTCATGGTACGGTCCTGTCTTTCCTCACTACTTTATCTCACTTTTTATTGACGTGAAGTTAGGGAAGAAATCCAAGCCTAATAGAGCCTAATAGAGCTTAATAGATAATATTGTCCAAGAAAAATCTTAACATTCCAGATCTTTACTTGAAGCAATTTAGCAAGTCAGAACTTAGGATTCTTAAATCTTTTTTGCTTAAAACTTAATTAAACATTAATCAATTTTGCTCATTTTAACATATTTTTTATAGCCTCCTAAAAGGCACCTATTTTTTTGCCAGTGGTATGTTAGACACAAGACTGCACTTGGCTTGATGCAGAGTACCCAACCAATGTAAGAAAGGGCTGCCCTCAAATTGCATGATTTTATCCTGTCCTGTCCCTTATACAAGCATGACTTTCTTGCGAGCCAAAATTAACTGTAACAGTCAATAGATATAGGCATGCAGTGGAGATTATTGTGTGCAATTTCAGGTAAACAAAATAGGCCTTTTCCTTCACTGTCTTGGACTATACACAGCTACCGATATAGGTTCAAACTTTCAAATGAAAAATTTGATGCATTACCATTTTATAGGAGCACGGACAAGTAAATGACAATTTCTGGTGAATTTATATCCTTCCTGCTGGGGAACAATAAACTAGCTAGAATGCGCTTCGAAACACAGAGCGATTCACACAGAGAGGGGATTTCTGCCTGTCGCATTCTGTGTTGAGATACCAGCTTAGGCTGCAGGCTCCTCCATGCCATATTCTGCTCTGCCTCTTTCAGAGCAGGATTTTTAATCCAAAGGGTCACCACTAAGGCAGGGTACAGACTTCAGGTCAGGCTTGTCATATCCAGTGCCAAGGTCTTCATTGTCTTATGTGTACTGTCTCTGAACTCTGCTGACCCAATATCTTCCCAGCATGAGCTTTTTGGAAACAGCAAAATAGGAGAAAATTTTGAGAGAAGAGAGTTTCTGTTGGAATAGTCCAGCTAGTTCAGTTTTGCTGACACCTTAAACAAGTGTAAATGTCAACATGAAGGTTAAGTTAGTGGAAAATCAACCTGTATGTGCTCTTAGTCACACTTGGACAAGTCAGGGATACGTCCTGAAAAAATTGATTTAACAGGAATGTAATCGTTAGGGCAAGATGATCCAATGCATTTACCTTTAGTATATCTTTAAATAGAAGGATTTCCTAAAGGAAACATCTTTCATCACATAAACCGTGAGCCACTGCCAGCATGTCTGGCAAGGCTGAGGCTCCAAATCCCCAGACCCAGCATCGGAATAGCAAGAATAATATCAAGGGGCAGTGATGGGGCTGTCAGATACGGCCACTGCCATTACCCTGTTGCCCTGGATATCCATAAGCTTTATAGAAACTGTCAATAGATATTTTAAATAAGTGCAGAAAGCATAACTACTTGACTATATAATCATTGAAGCTAATCTCTTTGTGAAAAGGTCAGTATTTACACTACTTTCTTTGTAATCCCCATACAGAATGAGGCTCTTAATCTTACCAATATTGAAAATGAGACCTTTATGCAAACTGATAAAAGTTCTTTGTTTGATTTATCTGTAAACCAAAATAGTCTGGTTGTTTGCCTTGAAGTTAAAAGAAGAAAACATGCTCTGTCAAATCCTGTACATTCCTTCTTATGTATTTTGTCATTTCCCCTCTATTAACTCTGTCCTAAGGTTGAAAAGAAGAGTGCACTCTAACTTCCATTTACATACTGTACTTTCAGTTAGACTTTTTTGGTTGCAGCCTGTTAAATTTATTGACTATATGCCCCTTGAGCTATTGAAAAGTGTGCAGCTTGCACTGTATATCTTCTGAAAGATGCTACTGGTAGCCTGTTTTAATGTGTTTGCTCTCTCCAGATACAATTTGTCTTACATATTCATTTTTTTTTTTTAGTGCCAGGACCACTTTCTTCATTGTAGCTATTGTTTAGAATTCTTGCACAGATATTAAGACTCAGTAATTTTTCAGTGCTGCTCAAGGGATCTGAGTGTCAAGTGAAATAATGAGTGGGAATTTGGGCACTGAAAACCCCTAAGCAGCTGGCTTTGGAAATCTCAGCAATATAATACAGGAAAATAATTTGAGATGGCGTGAAAGACACACTGAGGTGTCTAGGATAGTTTATAGGTGCAAATAGAGCTGGCCAAAAAGTCCAGCTTTCCATTCATTAACAATTATGTTTCATTTTAATTTCAGCATTTCATCCAGTCTGAAAGCCAGAGAAAATTTCCTTTGCTCGACATCAGCACACAAAGTTGGGCGAACGAAATACGTTCCCCTACATATTGCAGCTGCTATTGCTAGTGCTGGAGCTGACCAGAATACTCATTTCATCAGGCTAGGACTGGGGCTGGGAAAGATCTGTTTTCAGGCTATAGTTGGGGATTTCAGGTGCTCATTTGCACAGGAGAAAGTCTGGAAGCCTGGAGAGCAGAGGAGGTTGCTCGTGGTTACAGACTGTGGGATCTCACGGTCTTTCAGAGCATCTCTAAGGTCCGTCCAGAGCACTAGGAACATGAAATGGTGTTGTCTGTGATTCTGGTTCTTGTTAACAAGAACTCTTTTCCTTCCCCATGGCTTGATGTGCTTCAGCATCTAAATATCTTCCATTTGGTAGATTTAGGAGTAGAGAGTGTTATGGTCTCTGAATCCCATCCAAGTGCTACCAAATCTCTGCTGCTGTAGGGATCCAAACCGCTTAGCTTAAAAGTTAGCCAAAATGTATGTGCAGAAGGAGCCAACATTGCTGTTGGGTATTCATGACAGAGCTGGGGCTTTTCTTCATATCTTCTACATCCTGCTTCACATGCAATCCCTAGACCTTTGATGCTGAGATAGAAATCCACAGTGGGATATTTTCATCTCTAGAAAAACACATTGAAAATCAGATTCCTCCCTTCCTGGGGAGCAGGTCCTGGAACTCCAGGGAATGAGCTTTGCCTTTGCCGAGCAAGGGTGAAAGCTCCATGTACAGCAGTCCATGTAAACCCTCCTCATCCTGAGTTGGGAGGAGATCTCTCCTTATGGATAAGTCAGGAGAATCTAACACCTTTCTGTGTCATTGCTTCACATACACAACGCCTTAAAACTTCACATACACATTGCTTCAACACACCTATCACCTTAAAACATTCATAGACAGAGGAGCCAAACTGTCAGAGAAGTATAGGACAGGGTGGAGATAGAGAGGGGGATTTTTTTTTGGTTTACAGTATACATATCTTATAATTATCTGTTGCTGGATTTTTATAGCCCCTATCATCCTAAGTAGCTTAAGTGAAGTTGTATTTAGTTTGCATATAGCTTCAATTTGCTGCAAAGTAAATCACTAAAATCAATCAATAATTTACAGCGTAGTAAACACGACAAAATTTTACAAAAATAAAGAAAAAAAAAAAAGTGATGCCTGGGAACTTCTGAATGGAGCACAACTCCTTGTCTAGCTTCTCTGAGCTAGCTGTGACAATTATTACCAATACAGAATTTTTCATTCAAGCAAGCAGGAAACATGTAAAACCAAACAAATAATGGCACCAAATGGAGCTTTGATTAAGAGTCTGTGAATAATGATCCTTTTCACATATTAAGTGTCTAGGATGTTTAACATGTTTTACATTTAGAGCGAATGAGGCAAGCTCCGAGCGTCTGGCATTGAGAGAAATGCACTTTATTAGAGAGGGAGCTTGTCAGGGCTTGGTGCCAATCGGCTCCAGCTCCTCATATTGCAAACACATTTACCGCCCTCATCCTGAGCAATGCAAGAGGGGACATGTTTCATATTTTCTTCTTTCCAGGTCTGTTCTACAAATTCAAAAAAGGCAATTGCTATCCCTCAGTTCCTACACTAAATGAATTTCTTTACATTATAAAAAATGAAACTTTTTTCATGGTATGAGTAAATCATAGGTTTACATTGTCAAAAATTACTGTACGGTTAAGTGCTTCTGTATAATAACTATTACTGTGAAGACTATTTTAATTGTTTACATTTCTCAGCTGGTGGTAGGTAATATTAAGCTCACTTCATTCAAAAATGACAAATTAAAGGCAAGAAATCCATTTAGTGTATGTTTAATTAACTTGTAGATTTTTTTTTTGAGAGCAGTATAACTTGGGCAAAAAACAGAACAAATATTAAAACATCTCTGGTTCTGGCCAAGTGTCAGAAATTGGTTTCTAGATGAACCAAACCAGTAACATGATATGTTCCTTCCTATGTCAGAAGGATATTAAAATGTCTTCTGTACATTACTGATTGGTACCTTTTCTATAAGTCTGAAAATATTTATAGCAAGGAGCTACTTAGCATCTATCTGAAACACTATTACTTTTCTCCTGATATGATACATGATATTCCAGTAGTTACTGTGCTTTTAGCCTATAATTATTTTACAGTGTATCCGTGTAAGAAATGTATTGATATGTCTGCACATACTGCTATAATAATAAATAATGGTTATTCTTCTGAATGAGACACTTGTTCAATTAATTAATACATTAAAATGCTAACATGCAGAAAAATAGTAATGCCTACAGCCTTACAAAGCCTCAGGTTGAGATATAACCATGTATTAGAAACTGAAATTTCTATTCTTAGATTAAAATTACAGTTTATTTTTATAGCTAGAGACGTTCATGTTTAATTAAGTGAAAAGGGATTTTTTTTTCTTTCCCAGCCAACCCGTCAAAGAATCCCACAGCACAGTTTAAACTATTCAGACTGAAAATAGGCTGTTTTGTGTGCCTGGTTCCAGCAAATAGTTGTGTATTACTCACAGTGAGATTCTCTCGGAGAAGATGCTGGAAATGGTAAACATCCATGTAGAAGATAATGCTCAGCCACCAATCTCAGGCCTCTAGAAAGCTTTTCCTGGGTAGAACTGTGAGAAAATAGCACTTCTGACAAAAACCCAGGCAGAGTAATGCAGGCAAAAGAACCCATTTTCTGATGCCTTGTTTTTTTCTGTTTGAAGAACTTTAATAAGAAAGACGCTTTTGCCAACATAGCTCCCTTGCACGCCACGTTTCCAGTGTGTGTCCATGCAGTTCTACCTGCAGACAAGACATTTTAAGTGTAGGCCAGGCTGAAGATGGCTCATTCATTAAAATGCACATTGTAATGTATCAAAGTTTGATGTTCTATAATACTCCTCTGTTATTAGTGATACTAAAAGATTTAGATGCAGACCCGGGAAGTTTTTATATTTGCATATAAAATGTGTAACCTATGCATAGTGTATGATACTACCCATCACTAATTGCTGCCAGATTATGTTCTGCTGCCAGATTATGTATAGTCTGGAGCTAATGGGAGTAACAGCGAGCTTGAAAGCTGTGTGTAGATCAAGCTGCGTTGAGCATGGAGTAAATCAGGACTTACTTGGTGTGCCAACCTCTCATTAACCTCAGTTAATACCTGCTCTTGCCCTCAGGAGAGGAGATGGAAGAGGAATTTCCCATCCTGCAAGTGAGATGGAAATTGTGCAGGCGGTCCTTCTTGCTTTCCATTGAACCTTATGGTCAGCTTGATACCTTCCAGCATTTTATGCCACAAATTTGTTGACTGGAAAAAAATTAAGTAGCTCTAATTGAAACATGATCACTTAACACTCCCCAAGACCCTGTTTTCAACTGTAGAGGTATTATCTGCCTTATGGTAATAGCCACTACTGTCTGTCACAGTTCAGTGAAACAGTAATTTCCAGAGGAAACACACCGGTTTAGATAAAACTTGCAAAAATGCCAGAAAGAATTTCCTCCGCTTTATCCTGGCATTTAGGCAGGGAGATGGAAAAGAGGGACAGAGATGCGAAAAGGAACAAGAGCTCACGGGTTAGTGGGTGCCTCTTCCAACAGGGCAGATGTTGCAGTTCGAGTCTTGACTTGAGTGGAGCCGGGAGCTGAACCTGGAGCTCCTGCATCCTGCTCATCCCGCTTGGCTCTTGGTGGTTCCAGCATTGCTAACAGCACAGTCTGGCTTTTTGTGAGAGTTATTGATAGCTTCCTGATGCAGAACAGGATTATTCTGAATGTTTAAAAAGCTGTTACATGTGGGAAAGTCCCAGTGGCAGCTTCATTCATGTGTTTCATTAGAAATCTGGCTCTTCCCTGTGTCATTTCCGTACTTGGTGTCTTTATCCATCAAGGTGGTTACTCCAGTTTGACATATTTCCGTGGAATTAGCTGGCTTGTGCAGCAGGCAGGGTCTCTATTTCAGCTCACTCTCACAGGGAAGGTGTTTGCCGCTGTGTTTATAATGCAGGAAGGAGAGGTCACTCCTCTGAGCCGCTTCTGTGGCTGTCTGGTGGTGTTTGGTGAAGCAAAACCGCTGCAAATTACAGCGTGTGGTTATAGATCAATTTGTGCTCCTGCCTGCTGCCAGCAACGTGCTGCGCACAAATGGAGCTAACTTGGTAAATACGCACTCCAGTAACAGAAAATAACCAAGTGTTGTGAAAAGGAATAATTAATTAATGTTTGTAAAACACTTAGAAACTGAAAAGCACCTTATTAGTGTTAAGTGTTCAGGGGCCTCGGTTTCTCATCGTAAGTTAAAGTCTGCGTCTTTGTTAGTCTTTAGCCGAACAAAACGCGAAGAGAGTAAAGCCTTTGGATCTAATGTCCCCAGCCAGGTGCCTTTGTGCCTGGCAGTCATTAAGATGCAGTAAGTAAACAGGGAGAAATATAATGCCATGCTATAGCGGGCTTGAATCAGCTCGTTTCCTCTGATGCCGATAGGATCAGGTTGATTTACGCGAGCTGGAGATCACGACTCCACAACGCCGTTCCCCTGCTTGCCTACCTGACTGAAGTGCTCAGGGTTATTCAGTGCAGCTCTTACCTTTTTCAACCCTTTCTAGCAAGAACTGTGGCTCCCAGGTGGGGAAAAAAACGGTCCTTGTGACACTGGTGTCACTGACTTAGATTTGGATTTAGCAGGGAGGTTGAAGGAGCAATGAGCCACCCAAAATAGAGCTACCTGAGTGACCCGNGGAGCAATGAGCCACCCAAAATAGAGCTGCCTGAGGTGACGTGAGTGACCCAGGTGATGAAGGCTGTCCCCAAGCCCCAGCCAAGCCTCATTCACAGTATTTCTGTGTGTGGTATTACACCCTTCTCAGTGCAATAATAATCTGGAGGCTAGTCTGTGCCTACAGCAAGTTTGAAGCCCAGGATCTCTTTAGAAAGGTTTTAATCCATGCTTTCCTCTCAAAAGAGTGCCTAAATCTTGGGTGTCATGGGAGCAGGAGAAGGAGGAACGGAGTGGAAACATTCTTGTTGGAAGCAGGCCACTGTGCAGGAAAGAAATTGAGACTAATTGGCTAGAGAGCACAAGACTAATCATTACACTGGCCTGTCCAGCAGAGCACGCACTTCGGGGATTGTCATAGGGTTTTCACAGACAAGGTTTTCCCCTTTTTCCAGCCAGAAAATTTGGGATGTTGGGCATCTGTTCCAGGTTTATGAATGTCCAGCACCGCAGCAGCAGTAGTTTCCACCGAGCTGCCAGAGTGATGGAAATCCAGACGTGCCGCGGTGCAAGCTCAGCAGGGCCCAGTGTACAGCACATGTCACTGGTGCTGCTGCTGGGAGAGCGAATCCAGTCTGGGACCCCAGAGCTGCTTCTGTGAATAGCACGGGGCTAAAATACCCTATTCATTCTTTAGATTTGAAAGAGGAAAAGCATATGTGCTTTTTAAGCAATTCCTGAGTAAAACAATAATTTAGCAGTGGGAGCAAAGGGCTCAGGGCTGCACATTTGGATTTAGGTATGTCACCATATTTTAGGTGCCTTGCCTTTCTTGGATGTGGTCCATGCCTTTCTGGACCATCTTTTGGATGTTTCTTCTCACAGGAGATCAGTGTATTTTTTTTTTTCCTGCTGGATTAATTGGCAGAGTTAGAAAGGTTACCTGCCAAGCAAATCCAATTATTTAGCCCTTCCTGGTCTTGAATAAAGCACCATGGTTGATAAAGGGCCACAGCTGGAATAAAAATAAGCCATCAGGACAACAGATACACTGTGTTTTCAATCTCTCTACAGCCTCGGGCACAGGATGTTTGGCTCACTTCTGCAGTAGTGCTGGAATGCCTGACCGTGTCCTCAAGACATTTCTGGAAGAACTAAGTGCTACTCAGATTAACAGCTGTGTTTGTAAACAGTCTTGTGTTAGAAATTGTTTTCTTGAATTTGAGAGGGGCTGGAACTCTCTCCTGCCCTTTTGCTCCTAACTTAAGAGTTCCCAGTGGGGAGCTTTGTGCAGAATCTGTAAGGAACTAAACATGTGCTTCTCTGAAAAAACAGCTCTATTTTAAAAAAATGGTTACACCATAATTGGCAAAAATCATAATAAATAATTGTCTTTTCTTGGCTTTTTTCAAGAACACAGACTTTGGAGCACCCGAGAATCTCTTTGGTGGCTGGGGAATGGGACTGCCTCTGAGGAGTCAAGGCAGCACATGTAGAGCTGCTTAGTGGAGAAACAGAATTGGCAGCATCCCTTGTAGACCCTGCTGCCCTTGAAGATCCCGTATGCCCTGATAGACCTTTCAAGTTCACAAAATACTCATCAAATCAGTCAGAGGTTATGAAACAAAGGTTTTATGCTGTGGCTACTTTCTACTCCAAGTTATCTGAATGCATATTATGTTTACAGAATCACAGAATGGTTGAGGTTGAAAGGGACCTGTAGAGATCATCTAGTCCAACCCCTGCTCCAGCAGGGACACCCAGAGCATGTGGCACACAGTGGCATCCAGGCAGGGTTGGAAGATCTCCAGAGAAGAAGACTCCACAGCCTCTCTGTGCAGCCTGTGCCAGGGCTCTGTCACCCTCACAGGAAAGTTCTTCCTCTCATGGAGGTGAAACTTTATGTTTTTCAACTTGTAGCCATTACTCTTTGTTCTGTCATTGGCCTCCAGTGAGAAGAGTTTGGCCCCAAACTCTTCTAGTAGTAATAGTAAAAAATCTATTGACAAATCCTTAACTAATTCTATCACTTCAAATGGGTGTTTTTTAAGATTAGTCATTTCCATCAGAGCAAGATTCTATATACAAATTTTAACATTTAGTCTTCTTAAAAGAAAACCATCAATTTTGGAAAATTCCAACTCTTTCCATGAGTAGTTTATCTGGTTTTGCAGGCTCATGTCAGTGAGAGCACTGTGACACAAGCAACAGAAGAGGAAGTCATTCAGTTCTTTCGGAAGGATAGAATTTGCCTTTTTCTCAGGCAATATTTCAACCAGTGGGCACTGCTACAGCTACTACCTGCCTTCCGCGCAGCATAGCCAACCTCGGATATTCTGGGGAGACTGATTCCTGCCTTTCTGTACTCATCAGGGTGTCCTTTTACCCTGGAATGCTTTCACTGGTTTAAATAGGAAAAAATGTCCCAAACCAAGCCAAACCGTGATATGCCTATTGACACGGACCAAAACCTCATGCTGTGAAAGCATGTCGTTGTCTGTCGAATATTTATGCGTTATTGACGAAATACTGCCAGTACTTGGGAGGACTCAAGAATCTTTTTGGTGTTTGGTGTAGGAGACTGTTGCTGAGTAGCATGTGTGGAGCTACTCCTCAAGAAGCAGAGCCAGCAGCACTCCCTTGTGGACTCGGCTTAACTTGAAGATCCATCATTCACAGATGAAACCCTTAGAGTCCATCAGAGATTAACTGAGCTTAGTTATCCATACAAGCCATTGTTATCCATACAAGTTCCATACAAGGATATCCTACGGTTATCCATAAAAGCCATGAGTGATGAAGATGTTACTTCCATGTTCTCCCTCATTCCTTGTGTCATTTATCTACCTAAACTGTGATTAAGGAATTCACATCCATGCATTTCAGGATGTAGGGAGAAAACTTGGTAAGTTCCCAAAAGTGCAAATGGGCATGTTTGTATTTATATGTAAAGCAATGACAAGCTGATGTGATTAAACAGTTACTCTATCAGTAACTTGGCCCTGTGCTTTTCTCCATCTGGTAGGCAGGCAGGAAGATTAAACTTATGCCATGTGTTTATTTCTCCTATAACAAAATGAGATTTGTTTATATTTCTAGTCACTATGAAGTGGTAATAGTCTTACCAAATATATTGATTCACATTAAAAAAACAAAGATTTAGCAGAAACACAACTTCATCCAATGCATAATATTTTATTTAAAGAAAATGGCAGTAAACCAAACCAAACAAAAATCATCCACTTAGAGACAATGAAGAAGATTGCATTTATCGCTGAGCCTGTGAGTTTTGGAGCTGCCAGTTGCTTCCAGGAAATGCGTTTTGGGAAATCAGGTTTGTATTGACTTGGTCTGTAATGTTTGGCTGTTGCTTTTTTGAATAAAACTGATTAAATTACCCTGAAAAAGCTCCAAGTCCATGTCCTTATCTGAGACCAATTGTGAATATGATCATAATACACTCTCTAAGAAGATATTTCAGAAGGATAAATAGTCTCCAAACCTGTAATCATGTCACTGTGCTGGTGCTGGATTAATCAATTGAATTTGATCCTTTATCTCAATATGTGTCATGTAAGTTTCTATACCACACACTTCTGCTTGTAAAGGACTGAAGTTGTTTGTTAGATTTCTTCTATATATTACAATAGGAGATAATTTCGACCGTATCTTTTTTCTATATATTACAATAGAACATAATTTTGACCATATTTTTTTTTATATATTACAATAGGAGATAATTTTGACTGTATCTTAAAGAAAGAGATAATTAAGAAACACGTATTGTCAGTAATAAGAATTGGCAGCTTTATTACTGACATCAGTCTTTACTTGCCTCTCCAACATGAGGGACTTTATTTCTTCATACTTCAGTAAAGCCTGCTGAGATCAGGGCGACAATATATCTATACAGGCACATAGGAATTAATGTTCTCAGTCTAAAAAACCTTTGAAAATAAATGCTAAATATGCAAAGAGTCCACAGTGGAGAGGTGAACAGGCGCTTTTCTGGAGCTTCACAATTATGTGCAACCTGCAGTCATGATAAAGTGGAGACCAGCAACTTGCCCAGCTCAATGGGGCATCTAGGGAGCATGGCCCTATAATGCTCCATAAAGGATTTATATTTGCTTTCCATTAGCTTCTGTGCTAGGAGGTCCTGCACCAACTCTTCAGGCCGTGAGATCTGGACAAGGCTGGGCTGACTGGCAGGTAAGGTTGGCTCCCAAGGTTGTGGTTTTCTCTTCCTCAGTATCTTTAACTCCAGCTGACATGAGCAATCTAGAGATTCAGAGGTCTTAAATAAGCAGGAATCCCGCAGGACACAGGTTAAACTTGCACCGAAAGGGAGGCTGGCTGCAGCTCTGTGTAATTATTTCCATGAACACACACGCAGGCTTCATTGCCTGAGGCAAGTTTGTTTGGGTACCAACCTGCAGAAAGAAGTGCAGAGCAGTTTCTTACATCCCTGACTCTATAGGTGGCTCTTAAAGCTTTAGGTTGGAAAGAAAACTAGTTTGCTCCTAAAATTGATCTAAGCATGAGGGATGATTTAGCTGAGGGAATGTGGAAAGAAGTGGCAGCCTGTGTCAGAATGTTGTTATTTATTTATTTATTTATTTATTTGCTTTGGGTTTCGACCTTAGGAAGAGGCAAAAATCTTATAATTCACTGCCTCACATTTGAGGTGCAATACTGTTTCCTTCCTTCCTTTTTATTTTATATTTTTCCTTTCCTTCCTTTCTGTTTTATTTGAGCTTCAGTAAAGAGAAGAAGTGATCTCCATGTGAATGTGCTAGTTTATTTCGCATTAATTTGAGTACATCACTTGATAAACTGATTTCACTGCGAGCCCACAGGTAAGGTACATATGGACGATTGCTCTTGCACTTATTTTCCCTAATTTTAAACGTAGTTCAGTAAAACAACTGAATAGTATTTCTATCTATTGAAAATAAAACTTTAAACTATCTGTAGTTAATACTAAGAGTCAGAGAGTACCCCTTCAGGTACTACAGTGTTATTATATGATATTATGCTTAAATATCTAACTTTATATTACTTACAGATCTACTCACATGCTTCAAAGCACAAGAACAGGAGACATACATAAACAAGCCGTGCTGAAACTGTTCATTTTAGCAGCTGAATTTCTCTCCTTTCCTTCCAGAGGACAGAGGTAGAAATGGTAGAAGGAACTTAGCAGTTCCAAGAGGGTGGATTTGACAATTCATAATGAGGGAACATGCATTAAAGCACATGTAATTCTTCTTGCTTCAGGTTAGGTATGGACAGTCTTGTCATCTGAAATGTATTCAGAAAACAGCCCCGTTTTCTTTGCCTTCTGTGTTGTTCCGAGGCTGCTGCGGTGCACATTCTGTAAAGTTTTATGGCTACAGGGGGTTTGTAACAGTAAGTGTCTCTGACACTTCAGTTGCCTTGTTGCTTTTTCTGGTTTAACACTGGATTTTTTTTTCACTAGGTGCTGAGAAAAGAATTGTTTTCAATTCACTTTGGCTCAATTTTCTTTCTGTGGATTCTGACTTAATTAGAATCATTAGCAGAAGAAAGCGACATATTTTCCATGGGAAAAACTTGAAGGTGAGACTGTATCTAGCTCAAAACCACCTGCAAGGAGAAAGAAACCTGACCGAATTGGGGAGACTTCCAAGAAGCAGAAACATTGCTCCCCAAACTGTGTTTGGAGAGAAGGGGATTTATTTCTGCCCAAAGCAAAAAATACCTGCTCTGCTTTTAGAAATGTACTTCACCCACAAATACTGTGACGAAGACACCTATTATGGTCAACTGCAATCTATTAATGTCAGTTCTACTCAGTCATCCACCCAGGGAAGACAGATGCTCAGTGACATTCCTGTAACCAATTTTCTTGGTTACTGGGGGGCCATATAGATGCAGACAGGGCAACATGCCTTGGTCTCTGTGATGAGCTTTCAGCATTACATTAACTCATTTTGTTAGCTTCAGAAGACACAAGCTTGACTCACAGGGGCTTGAGATTGGAGGCACTGACTGTGCCAGGATGACGAATGCTCTGGGTTGCGATGCTCATTTCCAGAGGTCTGGAAATGCGGTTGGTTGGAAGAGGTTTGTGGCTGGTTCATGTGTCCCTCCCTGTAGAATAATCACCATGGTCTCGAGTTAGGAGCCAAATTATTTAAGCTTAAATCTAAATGGAGTATGACCTTTTTACCAAAAGTTTCTTTACTCCAGCTGCTGGTAAAGGTGTCCCCAGCTGCACTTTGTTAAATTGCTTTGAAATACTCTGTTTCAGGTCAATTTGAGAACTTCACAGAATGGTGCAGCTGTTGGATATGGGATGGTGCAATGGGCTTTACATGGTCAAGGAGCCAAAACGCTGGGCAGGGAGGACTGAGACAAGGCAAGATGTGAGCCTGGGCCAGCCATGAGAGGTCAACCAGGGCTGGGACTGCAGAGAGACAATGTTAAAGCAAAGCACATGGAAGTGCTAGGAAGAGGAAAGGGCAAAAATGCTCGGGAAAGGCTCAGGAGAGGAATTTCTAGTGCAGAACCATCTACAGAAAATTTCCATCTTTATCCACACCAAGCAGAAACTCATTTCAGGAATTTTCACCACTAGCTGTTAAGGAGTTGGCATCAGCCTGCACCAAATGCTAGGATCAGGCACTTAAATAACACACAAACTCTTAATGTGAGGAAGGATCCACACAGGGATCCCAGATGATAGTGTACTGAGTACCTCGTGCTTTAGTGTGAACTGGAGCAGTGATGTAATTGCACAGCATATAATATCAAGATGTACAGCATAAATACTGCCTGGGTCTCTCTCAATGCAACAGGTATATAAATGATAGTAGTTTAATTTCTGTTTAAGGAGTAACCTTTTCCTCAGCAGAGAAAGCAAGAAAGTGTGTTTCAAATGGCAGCCCTGAATGTATTCTGTGCTTCTACTCTCCTTTGCCATTTAGCCATTCATTCTTTGACCTTTCCCCTTAACATCCTATTATTTTATTTCCTTAGGCTAAAATCTGTGATCATAGCCAGACTTAGTCCCTAGCTTTCTCGCTTCTGTTAACCATTTAACTTTTTTGTGACAAGATTTTCCCAGTCTTTTTGTTTTATATCCACCTGCTTGCCACCTGCTTGGAATGGCAGCCGGGCAAAGTCATGGATGCAAAGAGTTGATATGTTTTTTAAAAGGTTAATTAACAGAGACGGTGAAGTTGCTCAGGCTGAGCAATCGTTGTGGAAATCACCAAGATGCTCAGGAAAGGTTTTTCAAAAATTCTACCGGAAAACTGAGGAAATTCCACATTAATGGCAGTTACTGAACTGCCATTCAGGATCAACCTCATCTTTTCGTTTTTATTAAAATTGAGGTATCCGCTCTTTGTATACTTTGGATTCTTCCTCCTTGTTTTTCTTATTGGTTATGACCATTACTAAAACTGATATGTGGCTAATGCTGTGGTCTTAAATCTACCCTAAGTAACTAATGAACCATTACTGCAGGATTTGGGTCTTTAATTTTTTTAGACCTAAAGATGGTGTTTGTGTTAAGAATATTTAACTATTCTCAGCTGAGACCAGCTAAGATACTGTTCTCATTTTCACCTTTGAGTCAATCCCACCATTAAATATCAAAACCATAGATTTTTGAAGAAAGAAAGAAAAATCTGTAATGTTAGCTCAAACAATTTTTTAAAACCTAGTGTGGACTGCCCAGTTTTATGAACTGTGGCTGCGAATGCCTTAAAATATGTCAGCAGAGTTCCTCTGTTATTGTGGTCGCATGAGATCCAGCACCTAAATCTCTGCTCCTATATTGTATGTCAGAAGTGTGGAAAGGAATGGCTGGAGGGAAGAGTGTGGAGCTTATCGTCGTAGGAGGTTGGACGCTGTCATAATTCTTATGTCTTGTCCTTAGCAGTAATGAAATAGGCTTTGCAGACTGATTCTTGAAAAAGAAGGAAGAACAGGCTTTGTTTGACTATTATGGCAAGTGTCAAACCCGGTGAGTAATGCGGATAATTTTGGGATGTTTGAAGTGGAGAATAATGTATGATTCATGATGGTTCTGCTCTTTAGCATCATTGTCTCTCTGTACAAGTGCCATGGTGTTTTTCACAAGCAAAAAGTGGTACAGAAATATATCTCGAACAAGGACAGGATTACATTTTTATCTTGCATTTGCTGCTGCTTGTTTTTAAAAGCCTTTCTAAGCACCTTCTAAACAAAATAAACACTTATAATCTTTGGTCTCTGTGGGCCAGGGCATAAGCAGGAATCCACCCTCAGTTCTGTCTTTAGATATTTCAATTGAGTGAGGATAACAGCATACGTGCTCATATATTCTCAGCAGCTCAGGTATCATGATCCCTTAGAAATGTCTGTTAGCTCTGATCAGGATCAGGAACTTCTTGAAAATTATGATTATTTCTCCTTATTATTCCTCCTTTGCAAACAATGTAACACAGAGGACTGATTTGCAACCTTCTCTTGCTGGAAGGCTTTCCTTGTGCTTCACCCCAACAGCAGCTACAGCCGTGTGTCTGCCTTGCTTCAGCTTGCTCTGTCTTTACTCTGAGATGTTTGTTAAAACTCTGATCGTTCTTGATGCATCTTAGCTTATATTTCATGTGTTTAAAATACGACCCTGCTGCTATTGCATAGCCTGATGAGATTTGCAGGTCCACAACTGCACCATTCTATTGACAAGGGCTTCGGCTCAGGTCCTCTGCCTGGCCAGAGAGCTCCCTTCTTTTCCTATGGTTCCTTGCCATTTGTCCCCTTTGAATATTGTCTCCTTGAATTCAGACTGTCTTTGCAATTTATCAGGATCATTTTGAATCTTTGAATTCTGGCTTCAAGAATACCTTGATACTTTAATGTACATCACAAATTTTATGAGAATACAGTCTTCCATCATTTAAGTTAAAGAAGGTAGTGACAAACCACAGTCCAAAATGCCTCCCTAGCTTGACAGCAAAATACCAATATCTCTTAAGAAAGCGTATTTTCAGCTGCTTTGGAAACCACACGATGTTGTTTCATGCTGGTACACATTTCTTATATTGCCTATGTGGGTCTCATGTAGTTTACATGGGTGAAGGCAGCTGCCCCCTCTGCTTATCTTATCCGCTGGGCAGTTATTCTGCAAAGAACATAATAAAGTTTGCTCTTCCTTTAGCTGCTCAAGAGTAACATATTTTAATAGAATCATAGAATATTTTTGTTCCAAAGTTTCTTCCCTAATCTCCATGCCATGGTTACAGCAAATAAGGAGAAGGGTTTGAGGGTTTTATTCTTGCAGGACTATTGGTGATGGTAGATACGAACAAGAAAAAAAGAATCCAAGTGTCAGTAGAACCATCCACAGAGCAGATTTAATGCAAACTTAGTTCAGGCTAGTTTTATGAGATTTCATTTGCATTTCATATATTTGGGAATCTCACATTAAAAGATATTTTTATCTTGATTTTTAATATAGTAATTTGATGAGATCATAGGGGTTTACTTTGGAAGAAATTATAATTAATTTCTTCATATATACAAGATATCAGTCCACAGCCTAAATTTTATATCTATTTCTTCGGCATATTTTTTCATGAAGAAAAGAAAAAATATTTAAAATCACATAGCAATAAGATCTTTTGGTCTATTCTCTCCTTGCCTCATGACTACTAATAAAATTTTTCAGTGGGAAATCTGTGAAGAAGGGAAAAGATCATAGGTCTGTTTAAGAAGCAAGAATGTTTTGACTATTTCATTATGATAAAAATCTGGATTCAATATACTATGCTGAGTTTCCTTTTGTCATTTCTATGTTAATTTCTATTCTAGCCTGTCCTAGATACTGGCTTTTTTTTTTTTTTCCCTCAAACTGCCTTCAGTAATACAGAAAGCTGTTAGGGGAGAGGTTTTTATTCTTTCTTCCCACTGAATGCATGATGAGAAACTTGAATAACCCCTCAAGGAAACATATTTTAAGGGAAATCTTTCGGGGGCGGCGAGGACAAGCGCTGGAACAAGTGCTGAGTCACTCGCTCGTGCCACGAGAGCCGTCTTGGTTGCCTGGACAGCTCGTCAAAGCCCAGACTGCGCCTGGCTGGGGTGGCACATCAGGCGGGCTGTCACCACGAGGTCTCCTGGCAAAGCTGCGGGGGGAACACGAGATAATTAAGCTGCCGAACGGGAGTTGTTAGGCTGAGCGCTGAGCACAGAGGAGCAGGCAACTTGTAAATGTCACCATCAAACCAGGTGTTTATTAGTCAGAATTGACACGCTCTAACTTCTCGGAAAGCGGTGAGAAAATATTCCCCATCGCTTGAGACATTTAGAACTGCAGCAGATTGAGCACAGCTAGAAGAATAAAAAGGGTTCTCTTGAGCTGACTGCTCATGTGGTAGCAAGGGGAGTGATGAGCTGGACTACTTTGTTCTGCCTTCCTTTCCCTCCTCTTTCCTGATTTTGTGCCCTGTTTCCCTGCCACCACGTTCAAGCTGCAGTTGTTTTTATCTTACAGCTGATTCCAGAGTACTACAGAGCAAGTAGGCGCCTCAGCTTATATAATAATGCATACAAGAAGGATGACCTACTGGCTAGGGCACAAAATACAGAGAACATTTTGAAAAAAATATATATATTGACTTTTTTCCCCCCCACTCTTTGTTTAGCAGCTACAGAGTGTGCTTGGAAAGAACCAGTCACAGGCTCATTCCCAAACCGTCAGATGAAGAAGACCTGTAGACCACTTCTTTGCTTGCTGCCATAACTCTGCAGAATTGCTCCTTGCCATCTACTTGAGTGCTATATTCTGCCTAATTTGCCACAACTTTCCAGCAGAAAGCTATCCCATACGATAAATCTCATCTAGAGCTCTTCTCCTCCCCTCCCCTCAGGAAAAACTTCACATTTTCCCTTCTCCGCTTTCCTTCCACATCAGAGATGCTGTCTGAAGTACTGAAAGGAGCTCAGCAGTGTGGAGAATGCCAAATGCCCTAGAGGCCTCTCCAGAGATACCTTTGCTCTGTGGAAACCCTGGCTTTGTAATGGAAATTCTAGACAGGCAACCAAAGATGACCCATGTGACAGGACTATCTCTTCCTCTTACCTCCTGCAGATAAGGACCTTTTTACCTGCAACTTGGTAGAAGATTATTTAAGTAGCATGAAAGGAGAAGCATCTTCTAACACTGTTGGTTCCATCCCCTGAATTATAGAAATACCTTTACAGAACATCCCAGAGAAGAAACAGAATATAAAAATAATAATCTTATGGGTATCATCCATTCTGGAGCATGCAAACTCTTGGGCCAGAGGGATGCTGAGCTAGTTCAGGCTGTGCTCAGCAACACAGAAATCAGCACCAACTATTTTACACCTCTTCCTGAATGCTGGAGGATAAAATAAAATTCAAATTCAAAGTTATACAGCATGGGAGCATAAAATTTCTAAGTTAAAAACTAGTCTGGACTTTCCCCTTCAATTTCAATGTTAATTTTGGACCGAAACATCAGTCTTTTGCCTAATCCAGACCTAATCCTAATCAAGATACTTGAGATTGTTTTAACGTAGTTTGTCAGCTCATTTTAAAATACTGTGGCCGTAATACAGCAACTGAATCCAGACTTCAGATCTAGACTACAATTATAAATAAAACATAATTTGCATGATTAAGTGGTAATGAAGGTATACACAATACATAATGCTGTGTTGGAAAATGGCACTCCTTGAGTTTGTGCATTATCACTTTTGAGCTCTGCAGAGTAAAATCTTGCTTATCCCTCTTTATTCCACATGAGCGTAGTGTTAATAGCCTGAAACAACCTCTGTGAGCCTTTTCAGTGAGAAAAATCATCTTGATTTGTGTACTTACACCACACAAGCTGAACGGAAGTGAGAATTTATTTCCTGAAGAAAACAGATTTAATCCTCGGAAAGCAGATTTTGATCCTCAAAAGCTTCACAGATTCAATTGTCTTAGATGAGACAAGGCCAGGCAGCTGCTGAGAAATGCAGCGGCTTATCTGAGCTGGTCCACCTCACTTCTGAAAGCTACAAAGGGTGGCAGAGAAGGAAGGACACGAGGCTGTGTGCGTGGTTTCCTTTTATTCATGCCAGAATGAATATTAGAATGATTAAAGTGTGCTTACTGTGATAACCATCAGGCACAGTAGTGATTCCTGGTCTAAAAATCCGCCCTGCTCAGAGCCCTCAGCTCCTTCCCCCAGTCTCATGTGCCCCATCAGCCGGCCTTGGACTTCGCATCCTCCTGGTCTAATGCTGCCCCTGGCCCATATACTATGCCCATCCTCATCTCCTCCTAAACCTCAGCCAGCCACACACTTTGTTGTGTGCAGAGGAAAGGGAAGAAAAAAAGAACCCTTTTCACCAGTCTTTTCGACCAGGACTCACACCATAAGCATCATAGTCACCAGCTACTTGTTTGGAGTCCTGAGAGCTCCCTACAAAATATTCTGCTCTGAAAATATGTTAAAGAAAACCCGCAGGAAAACAGTTGTTAGCTCAGGTAACCTTCAACAAGGAGGATGTGTCTATGAAATAAATACCTTTCGGAGACCTTGGTAGCCCGACACCAGCAATGCTGGTCACCAAATACTAGGTATGAAAAGAAACTTTAATAAGAGTTTTTGAAATTCCGTTCCTCCCTAAAAGCAGTTCAACAAAATGAATGCTGTGTGGCAAACTGAGGATGGGGTAGTATGTGACCTAATGCTTCTGTGAACAAAAGTGGAGAAAAACGTTGCACCACCTTATTGTAAGTTCCATTTATCCGTGGAATAACCATTGCCTTCATATTTGCATTTTCATTATACAAAATAGGCTGCCTTCTGGCTTACCAACACTGTGGTATAGTTTTATTTATTTAGGCTGAATGGTTTGCTTTTCATAGTATGTCCAGCTGTAGAAAAGTAGGATTCAATTATGTGAACATTTCACAGTAAATAAATTGCATTAATAGAGCAACACAAAAGCTGTGCTCAGCAGTTTTTCTGGAAAAGGTCTGTTCTATCACTACACACCAGCTTTCTGAACACTCAGGAAGGTTACAGTTTGTTAAATCAGAAATATGTTATAGGATTTCCACTTAGGATTTTACTTACCCACTTCTCTCCATGGAAAGGAGTAACTGGCTGCTCTCAGGCAGCATAATCCTGTGCCTATATATCATGCTCATATTCAGTATTGCTTCGGTATGAAATCTTGCCATGACAAAGGGCTACACAAGGGATAGAAAAGTATAGCCATTAAATACATTTAAACCTACTCCATCTGGAGCTGATCTGAAAAAAAATTCAGAAAGCTTCTTTCAGTATTAGATATGTTAGATATGTTAGATATTAGATATGTTAGAATTATTGACATATTGAGAACACTTTCTGCAGAAATCTGGTGCTTCTGTGGGTGGCTAGAGAGAATAAATTCTCTGTGCTCCTGTTCGTTGAGGTGTCCCAGACACTGGGTCTCCCCTCCTTCGTCATAGGGATTGACACCAACTTTCACCATGTGGCTCTGTGTTTGTGGTAGGGTCAATGGTAGAGTCTTGTGGCAACTGAGGACTTCCTCTTGGAAGGACTTGAGTCCTTTGACTTGATGCTTTCTCAGTCACAATAAACCCACGCAATGCTCTCAGTGCATGGCCAGTTCAATAAGACTAAATGCTACCCAGTGACTTCTTGTATTTTACCTGCAATAAGTACCTTCTATACCAAATCCAAGCTACTCAGCAACAGCGATGACCATCAAAGAGATCCAGTGTATTATTTTGCTAGCTCTCAAAATTGTTTGGCCTTCACAAGATAATGAATTTTTTATATATGGCTTAAAGAATTATTTTAATATTTTTTGAGCTTGATAGAAACCCTGAATTCTTTCAGTATAAATAGAAAACTATTGTTGACGGAAAGAATATATTGAGGTCATGTCTTAGTTTGAAGGATAACAAAAACGAAATGAAAATAAAACCACTTGCCTGCTTTTAACGCTCCAAGTTGTCCTCTTTCTCCTTGGCTTCTTTGTAACACCTGCAATCTTTTTATATCTGATTCACGATCATAAAAAGAGAAACCTCTTGACAAGATAGTCATTGTAAATGGATAAGCATGTATTTCTGCTCAACAGTTATTCAACTATTTAGATGTTTGTAGCAGTAACACTCTGATGTTAAAAAGAAAAAGAAGTAGGTTGTTTTTCTAACTCTTTATTGTGCCGTATTGCTGTGAAAGCGTTTCAGACGGTGACAATGTCCGGAGTGCTCCGTAGCTGCTAAATAGATTTCTTGATGTATTCCTGATTTGGTAGTTCCAGCATCTGTCATGGGGGGAAGCCTGTGGTGGTAACAGTAGACGGTTCAGCCTGGTCCATCCATCTTTGGCTCTTGCACGAGGCTCCTTCGCTAGAAATCCAGGCACATCCTGCCCACAGAGCCCTGCGGGCTCCTTTTTCCTATCCCTCGCCAAATACTGCAGTCTTGTAACTTGTGGGCCCGTTAGGAATAGCATTCCAGAAGGAGGCAAGAGGAGTTTCCAGGCCTTAATGTCCTTTGATAGAGTCTGAAATGCCATGCACATATGTTTATGTCCCATTTGTCACTATTCTACTTTCTGTGATTTAGCTGTAATGGATATATCCTGTCCTGAAGGAATGGGTGATTTATAAAGCTCTGGATAGATCATTTTCTGTGCCTTATCTGTGCCACTGATTCTTGAGCAAAGTCATATTGTCTCCTTCTATACATTAAAAGTTTGTCTATACTTCTGTAGAGCAGTATTTTATTTTGAAGAGCTCGGATTGACCTATTTTTATAGATAATACTTGTCATGACTGACTTTATAAAACAAGGGAGTAATGTTTAAATCAAGCCATTTATATCTATTTTGAGAATGTATTTTATCATGCTTATGTAAGTACCTGGTGCAAGGAGCATGGAGCCATAACAAAAATCCACAGGGTAAAGTGCTAGAAAACATTTTTATGCATTAGTCTTCAATATAATTAATATACAGAGTGAACACATGTATTTGCAGAGTGCACAGATATTGACTAGATCCCATCATTCTTTTTTTTTAGGAAAAAAGTACTTTGCATGGAATAGATCCAGCATGAAATAAATAAATAAATAGAATGAAAATGCTGTTGCTATATTTATATTTATCATTAGCAAGACATCTAGAGCCTGCATTCTCTGCTGATTACAATTAATATGAAAGGCTAGAAATTATAACAAACAAAAAATTTCTAGCGCATAATGCATGAGCTTTGAACTGATTTTATTCTAATGCTCCATGACATGCACACAATATTCTGAAAGCTTGAAACAATTAAGTATAATAAAGATCTAAACATGTTACTTTCTTTTTAAGTTGTTGCTGAATTATAATCTCAAAAAGATAGAATCCCATCAGTGCCAGTGTTTGTTGTTCTTAAAGAAACCGAGCAATTTACATATCTAGTTTTAATTATACATGATCTTACCTCTATTTTTAATGCATATTTGTCACCTCTTCTGCAAGGGTGAACATCAGAGTACATTACAGTGTTGTACTTAAATAACTTTTAAGTCACATCAGAATGGATCCTTGACTAGGCCCTTCATGTATGTAAAGAGTCCTCATAAGCCCAGAGTTCCCCTGATTTCCACTGACTCTGGTTCCATTAAAGTTCCTGGAACCATGTTAAGGTGGGGATGCAGTGAAAGTTTCCAAATAGTCACTCTGAAAATCTGAGACCCTCTGCAACAAACACATTTTTTTCCTGTCACACAATCCTCCTGCTTAATGATTCTTTGCTGACAGTAAACTAAATATTGAACATCCCTTCAAGGTGTTTTCCCTTTTTTCCTGAACTTTTCAAGGAAATTGAAAAGTGCCTAATTATTTGAATAATCAAGGTAATGAATATTTGATCACTAACATCAAAGATGCAGTCATAATGCAAGAGCTGAGGTATGTGCTTAATACTGCATTGCTCCTAACACAAAGAAAACTATATTTTCCTTGAAAATGTATTGCTTAAAAGTGTTTTTGTGTGTGTGTGTGTTTGCATCTTGAAACATAGTAGAATGGAGAAATAATGGGAATTAATTTTTCTATATTTATTTAATTATCCAAATCGTTTCACTGTGTCATTTGACAAGATGTTGGAGGACAACTGGACAGTGGACAATTAAGGAAAATAAACTAAAATTTGGACACACACCATAGTGGTGCTGTTAGTTGTCCAAAGTCTGACTTGACATTGGGATTAGCATTGTAGTTGCACAGGTGTTGAGACTGGATTATCCATTCACTGTGGATATAGTCTTTCTAGTCTTGGTTTTATTTATTTATTCATTTTTGAGTGAGATCCACTGACAAATGAGTACAGGACATAAGCATTTCCACTGCCCTGGATTTTCTGTTTGCCTTTTGCTTCCCAATGGCTAGAGTATATGACAATTTAGACCTAATCCTCCTTTCCCACCGCATCCCCCAAGGCACAGCATCACGGCTAGCACTGATCATTGGCAAATACACTTTGACTTTGATGTGACCTAATGCTCAAGCTAGAGCTAGGGGAAAAGAAAACCACCACATTCTTAATATTTCAAACACATCTTAAGCCGTTCAGGGACCGTCGAATCAAAAGCAGTTGCTACTAAGAGAGCCACTGTCAACATTATAAAACCTGAGCATTTACCTTCCCTGACAGCTTTTCATATCAAGATTGCGTGCTATTGTAGTTGTAGCCAATTCAAATTAATAGCTACCGCCTCTCAAGATATTAATAAGTGGGAAGGCTACCTAATTGAGACAGGGTGCAGGAATATGGGATTGCATCATCCTGCAAGACTAGAGTCCAAGATTTATGGCCAGCTAGCGTCCAAAATGCTATCATCGTCATTATCCAGAATCAGCTCCTGCACCATGGACGGGGGGGTCCCACAGAATGGGCACCCCCTCTGCACACCCCGCACACAGCTCACACGGGAGCTCCCTTGGGTGCTGGGGACAGGTGACATGCTGCTTGCTCACCTGGGGAGCAGGGCCTGCAGCCAGCAGAGAAGCTCCTGGGGTTGTTTCCTGCAGCACTGCTTCCTCGTCGCCTCTGGGCACTGCTGGCTCAGCAGAGGGGCTCCACAGAGGGGCTCTCCACGTCACCAGGTCCCTCACTGGTAGCCTGTGCTTGCAGGGCACCTTCTTGAGGTCCATCTCCCTTTCCGCAAACAGGGTGCGGAGACTGGGTCTAATCCAGGGCAAGGAGCTGCTTTCCTCCAACTCCTCCTCTGGCAGAAGCTCTTCTTCAGCATCCTCCTCATCATCGCTCTGCTCTGCTATGTCATCCAGGCCTCTGCTCTCGACGTACTGCTCAGGGGCATGAGCACAGAGCTGCTCTAGCACGTCCCACTTGGTCTTGGCATTCTTGAGGAGCTCCACCTGGGTGATCTCTGGTTTCCACAGGTTGTGGAAGGAGTTTCTGGCTAGGAGCTAGGAGAAGAGAGGCAGAATTTGTCAAGGGAGATTCTTTTCTCAACAGGAAAGGTCTCCTGGGGCTCCTTCTGCCAGTGCTGGGACAACCCAGCTGTCCCAGCGTGGCACCGGGGCCAGACCCAGCACTGGGAGGGCTCCCACCTGGCCCAGCCCTCCCTTCCACTCACCTCCTTGGGTCTCGCATTGAGAGATCCTGACATTGAGAGGGAAAAACGCTTCCCCATGGCCCTCCTCTTCCTCACCCGGGGTCTCCTGCTGGCTCTGTTCCTTTCTCAGGAAAGTGACTTCCCGAATCTGGGCCAAGGTCTTCCCACACCAGCCAGGCACACCAACTCGGTAACCCGTAAGCGCAGCCTTGATTCAGACCTGGATTTGCCATGCAGGTTTCTTTTTTCAGGCAGAATAGCGAGTAATAAGTGTAAGCAGCGTGCAGTGCAGTCTGAATTCAGTTCGCAGTCCCCCTTTATACACATTTAATCAATTCCATATTCACTTCACTGTGTATATTCCTATTGATTGCATCTCTAGTCATGCTTCTCCCACTCGCTTTTAATAATTTTTTATATCGTTTATGACTGCACTGAGTCTGGTTTCAAGCTTCATTTGCTGGCAACCATCTCTACTTTCTATTTCTTAGTCTTGTGTTTTGACTTGTCTGGTCTGCATATCTTTACCGTGCAATATCTCAGGTGTCTGCATGATCTCTGGTGTTCTTTAGTGGACTGCGGGCATCCTGCTCATTAATCTGAGTAATGTTTGCCAGTCGTATTCTCAAGTACCCCATCACTTAAGGTGCACAGCTATAATGTTTGGACTTTCTATTTTTTTATTATTTTTTAAGCAATAGAGCAATATTTCAACCTGAATCCAAATCCTCTTCCTTAGGCAGAAAATGCACCTAGTCAGCCACATTTACTTAAAGATATTTATGGGGTATGCAGTCACACTACTCTATTATTTAGTAGCATTGGTTGCAAAATAAGATACAACCTATTTATTTATGACTGGTTTGCATGGCGGTGCTGTTTCCAAGTGTGAGGAACTTCTTAGGAGACTGATACTACTCTACCTATCATCAGCCCATGCTGTTCAGCATGGATATTGCCAGGAGTGCTGCTTCTATAGCAAATCAGCAGCTCCGGTCACATCCTATTGCCTCTAGAGAAATAGCCAGAAATTAAATGCTGTTTGAGTAGACAAGAAAACGTGATCCAGTCCTGAAGCTCTGTGACTATTATTCCCCTTCTATTCCTTCTATTTCCTTATATTCCTTCTATTTTTATAACTGAGCAGAAAAATCTTCTTTATCATCTTACATAGGTTATTAGAAAACAGATAGTTCCTGCTGTTAAGTAAAAGACGTTAAAATACCTTGGAATCTTCAAAATGACAAGCACCTGTTTTATCGCTAACACCATGAGTAGTTTTCCACCATAGACCATAGTAACAAAATGATAATTTGTAATGTTCTGAAAAAGATGGGAATAGTAAAATCACCATGTAATTGACTTTTTAATGTCCCATGATCACTGTGTCTTAATAAGACTGAGATTTGAGAATGAAATTAATGCATAAATCCCTGGAAGAGACTTTCAGGAGCCTAACATGCAATTATTAGGTTAAAAAGAATCAGCTTTTAGCTTCTAAATGTCTCTCTGTCAATAGAAATGCAATGAGAGAATGTAAGCACACACTGAAACACACTAGAAACAAGAGTCACTCAACACCAAACATGTCTAGGAAATTTAATTCTGTGATAATGTTTCATGTTCAAAAGTTTTCCACACAGAAATCGGAGTTGGTAGTGGAACTAATTTCTGTGTTGTTATGGAATGGAAGGTCCCAAATAGGTTTTTAGGTTGAGCCAAGCTCTCCAAAATCCCTAGAGGTGCAGAGAGACTTATTTGAAGTAAATTTACAGTGATTTCACAGCTCTGCATACCTGAGATGCCCCATTAGTCCCTGGCAACTGTCAAGTTCACGCGTGTGCCTTTGAGATTCTCAACTCTGGGCGAAACCGTGATGCAAAACCAACAAACAGGCAAACAGCCTTTCTCCATCTCTCTCAGTTTCCTAAACCCATGGGGTTTGTTAGCTCCTGGGCTGCTGATGCCAGGGAGGGTGAGAGCTCGGGTCGCCCTGGGAAGCTTTGCCGTGGAGAGCTCCAGGATGGAGCACGTCAACCAAGGAGCTGTCCTGAGCCAAAAATGCTGCCAAGCCTTTCCCAGGGCTCCCCGGCCCTCCCTTTTGTGAAGATGCTTAACGAAGGATGGCTCAGAGCTGTGCTCCCTGTTGTACTTTCTCTCTTTTTAAATACGTCCTTTTCTATAAATACAAACAGAAAACCTGTGTGATTTCCTTGTGCCTTACCGTTGTGTTTCACTTGGGCTGCCAGTCTGATTTACAGTAACCCGGCTGTTGCTTTCCTGATCGGCAGGCCCAGAAGTGTGAATTAGGGCAAAAACTACTCAGACTGGAGAGATAAAAAGCTATTTCTAGCTTTATGACAGGCCATGAGCACCTGCTCAACAAGGGAGTTCACTCATTTCTCCAGGCTTTGGATCACACTTGTGCAGCTCGTAAGCAGCAAGTCTGTCTCTAGATACTTGTCTGTTCGAAGCAGTGACATTCAGCTGTTTCAATTACTTCTAAATTGTGCACATATAAGAGAGGAACCAAATAAAACAGACAGAACTGGTGTTGTTCAGAAGAAACCCCAAGAAACAGCAAGCTACACGCAGTCTAAATGTGGCAGGGACTCCCTGAAGGGCTTTGCAAGAGTTAAGGACACTTTATTTCTTTCTTATTTTTTTTTTCCTCCAATACATCTAAAACTGAGGATCTAAGGTAGGAAAGGAATAGAATTTGTCTTAAAAAATAGGTAATTTTCTTCTTAACTGATCTAAGAAAGGAACGAGAGAACTATGTAGTACAGTGTGGAACATTATACAAATAATACTTCCCTGGACAATAAAGGCAGGGGCAAATCATGCGTAATGCGAGAGAGGAAATTACTGGAGGAGCTCAGATAATGCTGCAGCCTTTTGTAGTCCTTTTCAATAGTGGCTGCAATTGTAAAATGGATATTTGTGCTTGAATAGATGCTGTGAATAAGATTTAGGTGTATGACTAGTTTATTTTTCTTTTATCAATAAATGCACCCTCCAGAAAACATTCATCTGTGTGACAAGCAAACTGATTATGAGAAGATGCTCGTGTTATTTAGCTGCTTTGTTACAGCTGATGCAATTAAAGCAGGGTTTGTTACAAGTGAACTTGTGAGGCCAGTGCCACATCCTTGGCTGCCACAAGGCACCTAGCATTAGCCCTGATGCTAAAGCCTTGGGCCAGCTGGAGAAAAGGGGTGCTGGCAAGAAGGAAACAGGAATCTGTGACCAGGACCATGCCCTTGTCCAGCTGCCTTTTGGAACTACTTCTTCCTGAATTTGGAAAAATGAGCCAGCAACACACGGTCACTATTTTCGGTCTTCCCATGAGGAAAGAGCACTAACAGACCTTGTTTTCATCAGAAATGACATGTACTGATTTTAGTTGACTGTTAGACTTTTATTTACATGCTAATGGCACTTTGTTTCATTGCAGGTGGATGGTTTAAGCGCCGTTTTGGATTAGGTGTTATTACACTGCAGTTTCAGGTCTCATCTTTTCCAAAAGGAAGGCAATGAACATCAATCGTTTTTAATGCAGCTGCTCTGTGAGTTTATTTTACAGTTTGACCTAAGTTTTTATGTTCTATCCATCGGACTTGTCTGAGCTGAAATGTAGGAAAGATAAGGTGCAAAAAATGCATTCCAGGAACATGCTTTCAGAGAGGGAATCTGGCTGGAGCAAAACCCCTGCCTTGGTTTATCAGTCGTGTTTGGTAAACGTCCCTTTTATCTCTGCTTCACGACGAGGCAAGGATGTCGCTGAGTCCTTAGAAAACCACTGAGTCCTTAGAAAACCACAGGAGTATTTCAACTGGAATTTGTAACAGTTGGTGCTTTAAGGTAAAGAAAATACTTTTGAAGGACTTTTCTCCATTTCTTTTTTTCTCTCCTAAGGCCCTTCCTGTTCTACAATAGTTGGTTAAAATTAGAGTCAGGTTACAGAGTAAATCTGTGTAGCTCAGTTGACTTTGGTTCCTGACCTTGTAAGTTAGACCATGAACTGTGCTCTACCAGGCCTGGTCTAAGCCAGCAGCCACTCTCCAGCCGTGACCAGCAGGGACATATAGAAGGGAGGATACCTAGGGGTATATAGAAGAATAAGACTTGAAGACTGAGGCAGAGATCATATAGCTTTTAAGTACCTGATAGATTTTTAGTTCTTCCATCAGCTTGTTTGCTGGCCTGCTGATCCCACGTATATTTCTGGCTGATAGCCGTAAGTGTTTAATTAGATCTTGGAGAAATAACTCCTGAAATATCTCCTGTTTTGAACTTATTACCTAATCAGGCCATTTTTTGTCCCCTGGTTGATGTATTATGAGAAACAGTGAACAATTTTCTCTATTAACACCTTCACTTATGATTGTACAGACCTGTATCGTATCAGCAAGAGGCAAACTTAGGGTAACTTTTTTTTTTTTTTCTTGACAAAGAAGCTATCTAACATGGAGGTATCTCTCTCCCTTACTTGAGTTCTTTTATTTTATTTTTCAAAGAGAAAACAAATTTAAATATAAATGCTATGCAGAGATTATTAGTTTCTTTAGAGATTGCAGAGTTTATTATTATTAGCACTGCATAAAAATGGCACATGTGAAATACAATGAAATTTGTTGTAGACTTCCCACACTGAAAATTAAATAAATAGGATTTTACTCTGTCTACTAAATCTGCTGAAAGGAAGCTAAGTTCTCATTAACAGCAGTTACAGTAACTAGCTTGCTAGCTCCTGGGGAAAAAATTGCCTTGGAGATGTTAGAGGCTGATTTTTAACCTGATAGACTTTTAACCTGATACTTCCCCATATGACATGTGTGAAAATAGGTCTAACATCAGTTACATTTAATGGAAACCCACTAGCATCAATAGAAGTGGTACAGACCCCAGCTGCTTTATCTTACCTCTCAGGCAGCAGTTTGCAAGCCCTATATATGATAATGCAGGAATAATTGCTTATTGCATTTCTGTTGTAACATAAAAACATTGTCTAATTCAGCATTAATGCCTGACAACCCAGCTGTCATCCTTCCAGAAATACTTGCTATTTGCTAACAACTACCACAGCTTTGCTGCTGCGGCTCCAAACTCCAGGAGGAGTTTCTGCTCAGGGGTGTTTTGACAAGGTGTTATCGTTTGCAGTGACAGATGGTACTGTCTGATGGTTTTAAGGCTTATACACATGTTTCAATAAATAAGTGCTAAATTACTTGCCATGTCCTGAGTTAAAAGTCCAGGTTAGAAAGACTTACAGAAATGTAAGTCATTGAGATAGATACAAAATGAAGAGCAACGTGTGCACTACAGAAGTCTCAAATCACCTTTCCAACAAGAGAAAAATCTAAACAGGTCCAGCTTTAAGTCTTATATATGTGTAGGAGGACCTTGAACACATACGGAATAGATGGGGTTGCCATTCACTGCCCTTCTCCATTTCATTTCCCATCAGCAGCACTTTAGAGGGAGGGTGAATAATTCCTCGCCTTGTAAGGGATTTTATTATTTGAAGTGGTATGGAGGTGTTTATTGACCCAACTCTGATTTGTAAGCTGATGATGAAATTAATTTGGCCTTTGGTATAACCACAATTAACTTCTCTGGAGAGGAGGTGATGCGATGCCTTCCAGTGAAGAGCATCTTTGCACAGGAGCAGCACGGGGCCTTTTGTGTTGTCTGAGGCTTCAATAGACTTGCGTCAGGCTTAAGTGGTGCGTCTGCCTTGTGCTGGTCCTGTGTGCAGGGCAGCGCTTCACCTTGGAGAATAAATTATGGAAATTCTTTCACATCGGAATGACTGACTATTGTCTGATGCAAGAGTTTAATTCCTCATTCAGATTCTGGATAATGGACCCAACAAAGAAGCGAAGGATGACACTGATTGAACAGTGTTTAATATTCTTTGCTTAGGAAGTCTTGTTAACCTGTCACTGCTAAATGAATGAAGCGTTGTGTCTGTGTGTACTTTAGACTCTGCCTTGTATTAATAAATAGAAGTAGGATAAACTACTTGAGCTTTAAAACTACTTACAAGGGAATACATAAAGAACTCCCCTCCCACTTTTAATCTGACAATTGTTTATTGATTGAAAAAAATAGGAGAAAGAAAGAAAAAAGGGAGAGCAAAAGAGAGATACCAATTCTTTTAATGGCCTCAAAACCAGGAACAGTTATGGAATACATTTTTCTAATTACTAATTCCACAATTACTACTATTACCAGAACAGTCATCTGAGCACTCTATTTCTGGGAAACTTTACTTGCTCAGTAGGACTGCTTTAAGTTGCTCTGGAAGGAGGGCTAATTGCTGCTTTTTTTTTGCAGGATTGTTTGTGGCCTGTATTTGCAGTAGTAGATCACATCATCACCAGTCAGCAGGGCTATGAAGTAGCTTTTAGTAGATACTTGTTTTGCTTCCTCTTTTTCCTTTGGCTGGCTATTTAAAGTAGTATGAAAAGCTTCACTTGAAGAAAACTGCAGATTTTCACTAGGAAAAAAAAATCAAAAAGATGGAAGGATTTTAACATTGAAACATTTTGATTTATTTGTTTTAACTAATGTCTCATTTAAAATATACCCTTTAAATGGCCAAATGATCTGCTGGATCACACAAGAGCTAATCCAAAGTAAAACCCTATAACTCTTATCACAGCTCTCAGCATCCCTGCTTTGCTCTGCAGATTCCCAATCCTTGCCAGTGTAGATCTAGCCAGGTCTTGCCTATACTGTCCCCTGGGCCGCGATTACCTCCAGCTCTGTGTTTGTAGAGGCCAAGCACCTCGTGGAAGCTCGGAGGCACAGCTGTTGTACAAAACAAACATTAAAGAGCTGCTGCATTTGTTTGTCTTTGAAATTAAAACAATAGCGGTGCTCTGAGAGAACAATAGCTTTTGAATTTCTTCAGGGCAATCTAGAAAAATAGCTGCATGTCAAAGGATTTGCAAACAGCTGGAGGTATTTGAAAGCACAACCTCTTATTTGTTAGGGAAGAATTGGCATGTAGCTCCCTGCAATATTATCTCAAGATCTGAGATAATCTAGGAGAAGATTTGTGCTTGCTTTGCGCACATGTTCTAGGAGTAAATTGCAGCAGGTGATGTGCTCTTCAGTTCTACTCCTTCTCCCCCTTTATTTTTCTTGGATGATTTTGCTTCCTTAGTGGATAGCTGATGATACGCAGGATAAGGGTGTGTGTTCTTGGAATGACAAGTACCAGGTGGCAGATTGTCCCACACAGTACCAAAATGTAGGTTATGTAGCTACAGGGTCATGGTAGAAATAAGAAGCTCAAGAATAATCCTGCTCTCTGCATATGCTGTTTGAACTCATCTGCTGTTCTTCACCACAGAGCAGAGCATTTACAGCCTGTCTGTTCGTGGGGGAACTTAACCTACCAAGGCAGTCCCAAAGGAAGCCCCGTAACTTCTTGGCCAGGCTGGTTTCTCTACTGGCCACGCATGCCTTGTGCTTGCCATGGCCTTCTCCTTTGAGCCTTATGGATGCTTCAAGGAGGTCGAGTGGCAGCAATCTTAGCATAATTCTTAATTATTTTACAACTTTGACAATTAGTAAATGATAAAACTTATCTAATCAAATAGGATGGTAACAGTGTGTTCTTAATTTACTGGACTTTCATAAGAGCACTTTTTCCTTTTCCTTTCCTTTCCCTGAAGGAACGTTCTTCCTTGCGTTCTGGGAGGTGAAGATTAAGTTGACAGATGGTATCTGTAAAAGAATGATTAGACGTTTTAAAAACTTTGGTATTTTGGCTTAGTACACCAGTTTTCATGCAGATACTGACATAGATATTAACATCCCATTAAGAAAATATAACACTGTGCCTTTCTATTATACTTCATACTACAACAATTGAATGCTTCATAAAACCACAAAAGAAAGCTGCCTGAGAAGGATAAAAATCAATGATGTATATGTTACTTTAACTGCTTTTCTGTTCTGTTACCACATGGTAGGAAAAATTGGCTATGTATCTCTCTAAATTATCTCATTAAGCTGGTAGAGCTGCTGCTCCCATAATCCTTACTAAAAGCATCCATTTACATCATGACACACTATTTGATGCTAAGGATCTGTGCTAGAATTTCCTTCTATTTGCCAGGTTATGTCTAAATGTGCACTGCCCCTTAGATGGGCTCCAGTGGAGAGACAGTGATTTCTACCAGCCAGAGATTTACTCACCAAAGTGGTAGACTCTGAATTAAATTTGTTCAATGTCCACGCTTAATTCGGGTGCATCAGAGTAAGCAGACAGGAAAATGAACCTATCAAAAAGCTTTCAGTAAGCCCACTTGGAGGAATCTCAGGAACTCTTTTGGGAGGTAGAATGAAAATTAAAGCTAGTCAGATGTTTACTGCTGGTGGCTGTTGATTGCATTTCTGTGTTAACTGGATCACCTCATTCATACTACAAGCCATTTTCTACAAATCTTCATTAGGTCTCTTTAAACTCATACAGCATTCAAGATGAGCATGCCATTTTTGTCCAAATGCCTGTTAACTGCCCCTAAACCCCAACTTCATGCTAGAGCCATTATCAGTTCTAGTTACAGAGTACACAGATGATAAAATAGCAACGTTAATGTTCTTATTTGGAAAAAAATATATGTTTCTTTGTCTTATTTCCCTTGCACATAGGTTGGTAACAAGATTTTTTGAGCCCATAATATGAAGGGAAGATTCGCAGAAACTCCTATAGTTTTATAGCCATTAACCCTTGTCTCTGGTATAAAGACCTACTTGCAAATGTTTTAGTATTTGAAACATTGGCATAATAACCAGTAGTCTGGCTGATTTTGCAAACTACTCTTGTAAAGTTTTCAGAGACTAATGCACATTTTTACAGCTGGCATACACAGTAGAAAAAGCGTAATTTCATGCAATGCCTAGGAGCTAGTGCTAGGCAAATTCAAATTAAAAGGAGTACATTACAGAAAACTAACCAGCAGGACAATTTACCTAAGGAAGTCATGGGTTCTTTTTCACCTCAAAAAACCTCTATGGGCTATTCATTTCATTGGATAAGCATGTATTTCACATGTTTTGTTCCAAAATGTCAAGACACTGGTATTTCAGAGAGTGAATGATCAGATTAGTTTTGTTTAAGTGAAATATGTTGACCTCTTTGGGGATCTTTTGACTTCTGGTTTCCTGAACTTATTTTTTTTCCCTGTAATTTTCTGTGCTCACATGGATATAGGAGGACCCATGTGAGGACACAGTGGACATCATATAAAAGAGTGACTTAGCTACCACCTCTGTAGAAATTGAAGCATTTGGTAATTCTTGCTACTTGATATACTCGATGCTTCCTAATGCTTAGAATCTTCTATGTTTTTTATTCCTCCAAGGTTAGTCAACACTGCTATAATATTATTGAGCTCTAAGTGATCTGTTATTTTCTGGAAGGACTTAGCCTTACAGGAGGCAGAGAGCATCAGCTTGGAGTGACGGATGTCCATGAACACTGCTGCAAGGGGAGCAACGAACGAGAGCAGCTCATGTCTGCTCGCANATTCCTCCAAGGTTAGTCAACACTGATATAATATTATTTAGCTCTAAGTAAGTGATCTGTTATTTTCTGGAAGGACTTAGCCTTACAGGAGGCAGAGAGCATCAACTTGGAGTGACGGATGTCCATGAACACGGCTGCAAGGGGAGCAATGAACGAGAGTAGCTCGTGTCTGATGTGCCTGCCGTTTACTCATCTTACACAGCGTTTTAGCAAACAAAACACAAGGGAATATGCATTAGAGAATCATCAGACTAATGATCTACAGAGATTCTTATGTTAATATTACCACTTTGTAGTAAAAGCATGTTTTCTGGCTAGATGTGCCTTTTCTGTTCCCTTCATGGGCACCTAAATGAATGAAAGGTTGATAATAACACTTCCATTATTTTAGGAACATATTTATACGGTAATGAAAGTGCTCTTGTGGGGCACAAAAGACAGAGCTGTAAATGCTAGAACTAATAGAAAAATGTCCTGTGGTTTATATAAGAAATAAAAACAAAACACTCATTGCACTATCTTCAACTCAAGAAAAGAAAGAAACAACAAATAAAAACCCCAAGTGCTCATGAGATTTATACCCTAGCAGTCAAGCTCCATTCTATCAATGTAACAAGCAGGCTATTTCTGCAAGTCATGAGGAAGAAACCTGTAGTAAAGTTTCTTGTACAACTAGGACCCCAGGGGTTTAGTTCCATGAGCAAAACCAGACTGTTTTCTTATGTGACAAGCACAAGCTCCATGACTGACTGGAGACTGCCTCCAGGTGTCACAGGTCTGTTTGGCTTTTGGTTATTAGAAAATACATAGGAAAAAGGAAAATTGTGGATGAAATCATAGGTCAAATTCAGAGTAATGCAAACTACTGAAGTATTGATCAGCATCTGATCTAAGGAGCCTACAGTATTGGCACAGTGAGAATATGTTTGTGTGCAGAGATGATGATAGGCATATTTTTGATAACCCTTCCTAAACTTAGTTCATCTCTGATTTACATATTTAAATGTTCTGTCGGTGAATGGCTTAAATCAGGGTCACCTTCATCATGTGTACAGAAATACACACACAGCTTTCATTTATATAAATGTTTAATTACAAATATTGCACCTCATATTTTACACAGTAAATCTGTATCAAATTGCTTATTTTCTTATTAATTTTTGTAACGTATAATTATATTTTATTTTCATGGATATGTGTCAAAACTCCTTCTGCATATCTGGGTATCACTGAATATCAAATGATATTCTCATTCCTTCAGATCCTGCGTTCACTGACTATTGAATTTCTCCTTCACTATCTTTGTCTGTCTTTACTTCTCACCAAAATGTACCAGAGTAGTAGAAATCTATCATCCAGCTAAAAGTTTTTAATCAGAACTCATGTATTTTCACTGAGAATTTGAGAACAATAATTTTTCTAACACACCTTTTAAAAATGCTCCTGTCTACCTCCATTTCTAGTTTAGCCAGAAACCATTTGGTGTGGACAGACCAGTTAGGTACCATGACAGCATAAATACCATAATTCCATTAAAAGCTTTGGTAAATACCCCAAAATCACAAAATTATCTTACATCATTATGGAAGCTTTTTAAAAATGTAAATGTGTCTCTATATTCCTAATTAGTCTGATATTTTCGTGAATCATGATATACATGAGAACTGCATAGAAAAACAATTTTACTTCTAAGGAACAAATTCCAAAGCCATGCCTTGACATGCAGCTATATTGAAAAATACAGCATTTCAGCCATGACTAATTCTGCCCTGTATTTGCGTGGATGAAAGNCCATTAAAAGCTTTGGTAAATACCCCAAAATCACAAAATTATCTTACATCATTATGGAAGCTTTTTAAAAATGTAAATGTGTCTCTATATTCCTAATTAGTCTGATATTTTCGTGAATCATGATATACATGAGAACTGCATAGAAAAACAATTTTACTTCTAAGGAACAAATTCCAAAGCCATGCCTTGACATGCAGCTAATCCTAGTTAGCTCTGATAAATAACCAAGGCCCCAGACCATTTTGAAAAATACAGCATTTCAGCCACGACTAATTCTGCCCTGTATTTGCGGGGATGAAAGCAATACCTCCATGCTGGCCATCACTTTAGACACATTATTACACTTAGGGACCTCCTTGGAGGAATCCCCTGGGCCAGGGTCCTAGAAGGACCTTTCCCTTAGTGTCATCCCATCATTCTTTTCAGTTCCAGGACCTTTTTTCTTCTCTTTCACGTGCCCTTATTACAGTGTTCTCCATTATCCACTTCTTTCCCCCAAAATCGTGTAACTCACAAGGTTGGCAGTTCTCCTCTTCTCAGGAGAGTCCTCAAACAGGAGCAGGTCCACTGTCCAAAGGAGAGTCCATGATCATGCTGATGGCTCACTAACATGAATAAAACTTCCTGGGTGCTGCTATTTTCCTAACACATTCACAAACTGTACAGTTCAGCATTCCTTGGTTATGAAAATATACTTTTGTGCAAGCCTTAAATCATAAGGTGAAGTTATCATTTCCGAACTATGTAGACTAATTTTAATATAGTTTCAGTGTGGAAAACAGGCAAATGTTATTGAACAGCTAGTCATTAAATCGTCAAATAATTATATACTGGGCTTAACTAGTAGTTTAGTTCCGTAATAACTAACCAGTCTTCTTGTTTATCTAAAAGAGTAAATCATACTCTTCAGGTTTTACCTTCTAAGTAGTAGACATTTGGATATTTTCCAGGTGCCACGCTATGTTCAATATATAGTTTTATTACAGAAGGAGGAAATGAGTTTTGCAAATATAAAATCTCCCAGATTGTCTTCAGATAAACATAATATTTAAATGCAATACTTGTTATCATGAAACTTACAATTAAACCATACACAAAAGCGAATGGGGAGAAGGCTACATTAGCTGCAACCAACGTAAAAGGTTCATTCTTGCCTCAGAGGAAGCAGTGGCAGATTTGCTGCAGCGAGCAGACATTTCACTGACACACCAGTCCCTTTACAAATGCTAACAGTTGGATTAACTTCAAAGTTGGCTTTTTAAAGTCTTAAATATATGTTTATGCAGAACAGCCACCATCTCCTCCACGAGGGGAGAGCACTGCATGTGTCTGCCATGCGAGCAGGGAGTGAAAGCTCCTCCAGTTGCCCCAGCAACAAAGACACTTCCCAACACTCATTTTTGGCTTTTATGTCTCAATGCTGCTAAAATTCTGTGTTTTGAGGTTCCAGCAAATAGATCAAAATGTGTATAGTGCCTCATTTAAAAGAAAGAAGAAAAAAAAAGAGAGACTAAATATATTGACAATTTTTGCTTTCACAGCAAATTACAATTCATGATATTCCTGTTTTTCTACATTTTCTGGCTTCTGAAATATAGACATGCTGCTGCCTATCTCATATTTACAGCACAGAGTAAAACTGATTTCTGTGTGATCAAAACCTTCATTTTGACTTTCTTATTTATTTTTAAGCACAGTATTCTAGTTAGGTTGCATAGTAAAAATGCATGTAATTTTAGTGACTTCTTGTATTCTTGATACTGCTGACATAGAAAATAAACAGCCTAATTGTTTCATAGTCTGCTTGAAAAATAGCAAACGGTCTCAGTCTTACTTTCAGACAGTATGTCATGAGATTTTTTTTTTTTCAGAAAGACTTTGTAAATGTTAACAAGAAATAGATTAATTAGAAAAATATAATAACTGGAAATGCCTTAAAATACCTTGAACATAAGCTAGAAGTCTGTAAGTAGTAATTATTGTTATTATTGTCCAGTAATCCTCTTGATGAAGGAGGAATGAATGCTGTAACATCTGGGTATGTGCTAATTTTAACACAGTTTATTTACACATATATGTACCAGCCTAAGGCCACAATGAAGTGGCTTGTAGAGCAGGTCCTTCTTTAAAATCCTCAATCTACCAAAGGGATCTCCATGACAGGGAGAAATTTTGCTTTGAGAACTGTTTCCAATCATGAACCCTGACCAAGAAAAGGATCAAGCTTTTCAATCCCCTTTATACTCAGAATTTTGCCTGACAACTTAATTAAAGGATATTTTTCCAAGGTTGAATATTTGATCACATGATCAAGAAGAAAAAGGGGAAAAAACAGACTGTATAAAAGTGTTCATTTCTTTAAACATAGTGTGGGTATTTTTAGCAACTATAAAACAGGGGCAAGATCAATAATTAATTGTCTCACAGGGCAGTTGGGCGAACTGCCTAATGACTATGCAAAGGGCTAGTAATGAGTTAAGAGGAGAGCACATCAGAATCAGGAACTAAATATTAATTGAACTACATGGTTTAAAATCCTACTTTATGTCCACAAACTCGATGAAACATTACGTATCTGCTAAAAAAACCCAAGTTGTTTATGATGTCTTAGATACTATATACACCAGAGTATGATGCTATCTGAAAAAAACCCTGAAGTTTAGGCTTCTAAAATATCAAAATATTTATATCTAGCATATTTATATACATTTTGAATTTCTTCTCTCATCCTTTGAAATTGTCTTTCACATTTGCAATTGGAATCGTTATGCAAAATTCTCTCTGGCACAGGAACACGTGTCCTCTTACCAGTTCGTTGGCTGCTTCATGCCGTATCACTGTGTTTGGAAGAATTACCGCTGAGGAGAACTGGCGCGTCGTGGAGAAGCACAGCGTTCCCTTGTCAGGGAAAAAGTGAATATGCAGAAATAAGAATGTGTCAGGGAATCCTGGAAATCTCAGGATTGCTGTCTGCGGACAGCGTCCTTGAAACTCCATATAGAACAGTGTGAAATGACTGAAGACCCTCTGAATACCACCACCTGCGATCATCCTCAGCCCTCTCTAGCACCAAGCTCACTGTGAGCGTGCCGGCTCCTTTCCAAAGCACGGAGCACCCTCAGGAGAATCCTGCCTGGGCACGAGCCAGCAGCAATCCATAGTCTCACTTTTTATCCCACAATGGATGGAAATTGCACCAAATAACACCTGAACAGAGACACACTGTAGTGACTAGGGCACTGGAAACATAACACAGGAGGCAAAGAATGAACTGAGCACAAGTTCAAGCAGAAACTGAGTGATGGCCCTAGCAAGGTAAGGTAGGAAGGTCTGGCTGGTTGTATGTCTATACTAAGACTAAGGCGCAATTCTGGTATTAGTTCTAGAGAACGTGGCTTCATTCCCACTGTATCTCCTAAGTCATGCTATGGACCCAAACTAAGGGTATACTGTCAACATAATTCCTGTAATTCAGCCTCCTTTATCAACTTCCTTGAGGTTTGCAGTCACTGGGATTTATTATAATATATCAGTGAATTTTAGAAGAGCTCAATTCTCAGCAGAGCCAGACAGTAAAGGAAAACGTTATCAGGAGTAAGGGTAGATTCATCTCATTTAACTTTTGTCATTTACAAAAAGTAGGTGCCTCCATCTGAGCTTGTGGGTTCCCACCATAGTCGGTGGAAATCCAGCGGTGGGCTCCGGAGTACTCTTCATCTGGCCAAATGCAGACATCTGCTTTAGCATGACCTGAGGGTACTTCATTGCTAGCATATGTCAATGGCTAGATATTTTCATCAAGGATAAAAAGAGCTTAAAGCAATTAGATCACGTATATATTTCTTATTTAGTCATCCAGGTCCCACGCTGAAGGACCAACATTTCAAGTACAGATTATGGGCATCTTTATGTAGGAAAATATTATATAGCTTCATGTTTCAGGTTATAAAGTTATAGGGGCAAGGAATGGCCTCCAAAGAAACTATATCCTTGAGTGCCCTTGACAGAACTTGTAACAGCTTTTCTGGAAACCAGAGTAAGAGCACTGGACTAGCTGTTTAGATACAGTCTCTTTTTTATCCTATTGATTGCACGGAGCATTTTAATACATAAAGCCATTTCTTCAACTGGAAAAGAACGCAAAAATAGAAACGCTCATGTGGACGATTCAGTTTCTCCACAGTTAATCATAATTGATCCTTGCACAATGAACACTAAATAAGAGTTATTATTAATAATAATAGGAATGAATTATAATGGTTTGTTTATTAGGCTATCAATAATTAGCAGGGATTTGCCATTTATTGTAAGTACCATTGCTGTTTCTGTTGCAGATTTGGATGGCGCAATTTATATGGTAATTTTATATGAAACAGCATCAATTACAGCATGGCTATTACAATAGCGTAGAAGCAAATGATGACTTTATCAGTTTTGTTAACTTTTTCATTTTATTCATTGTTAGCACAGTCTGCAATGTAAACATGATGTAGGGAAGGGAATAAAGAAGTTCTGTGCGAGTCTAACAACTTAACCTGGGAACACGAACATCCCCAGGCACCCACACAGCAGAAATCCATATGATGGGCCAGAAATAATATATAACATATATAGGCTTATATCTGTGTAAGTTCAGGCCTCACATTTATTTCAATGCACTAGCACTGGCTTAGAGAAACAGGATAGATGCATGCTACGTTCCACCTCTGGTTTACAGCCGCCTTTTGCTTAGAGAGTGTGATTGCTTTGAAGGATTTCATTGACTAAAGAGCAGGTCTCCCAAGTTTAATTAATTAATTGAAGTCTCCTTCAATTTCAGTATAGCTTCCAATGAAATCTAAGTAAGTCTGCACTTTTAGTGATAGTCTACAACACATGACTCTTCTAAAAAAAATAGTTTTGCTTGCAATACTGCAGATCTTGCATGTCAACCTTAGTTGTGAGAAAACACAGTATTGTTGAATTAGTATATACAGGAATTACACTAATAGAAAGAATAATCATACAAAAGCTTGAAACATTTGCGTTAAATTAAGAGACTTGGAAATACTTAAAAGTCTTCCAAAAGATAAAATTTACTATGTATATCAGTCGTCTGATTGAATGTTATCATCAAAGATTTCAAGCATTATCAAAAGAAAAGTTTTTCCAGTATGTGCTGCAAATATTATAATTTATGAATTAATCAGAGATATATGATATGATTGAGATAAGAAGATAGAATATGTATGATCTAATTTAAAAAAAAATGGTCTTTTAACTGCTGTATTTCTTAAAGGAACTTGCTGCAAATCTGTCCACAATATTTAAAAAAGAGCCATGATAATTTTAGCAAACAAAGCGTATCTTTTAAAATGCTCAAACCAATTGTAAAAGCTTTTCAGAACCCGAAACTTTGATATGATTTAGCGATGTTTTCAGAACTGGCTTAGATGAACCTGCTCGGCATACAGGTGTCAAGCCATTTACATGAGAAAAATGAGAACTGCCCATCTATGGATCCCTAGGGGCTGCCATGACCCATTAGCAGAAGAAAGAAGATCTTTACTGAATCATAATTGAGAACTATTACTAAGATAATTACAAAACCAATCGAATGCCAGAAGGCCTACACCTTGGATTTGCAATTTATACAGCAAGAGCTCTTGATCTGCACAGAAAAAAATTCATTTAGGGTTCACAAACACCATAACCTCAGCATCTGCCTGCCATCTAAAGATAATGATCTAATATTAATTAATGTGAGCACTGCAGTCCTTGCAGCATCACAGATCAGACAGTAAACATAACTTGCAGTTACATGTTCTTTCCAGCCAGTATTAACAGGTAGAATAATTCCCTCTGAAAAGAGCACAATTACAGCTCCATGCTGGCTGCTATACTGGTAAACACGATGAAATCTCCTCTTAGAAGCACTTGTTGCAAAGTGCTCCTAACTCTGCATTTTCTAACATGTGCAGCAACAACTTCATCTGATTCCTCTTCAGACAGAGGAAGGAAAGGAATTGCTGGCCTTTGATCTAGGATGTTTTCATGTGTTTTTTTCCAAAGAAGGTTTTCTGGGAACACAATTAATATTAGGCTCTGTTGTGAGATGTCAGCAGTGAAAGCCTGGATGTCACTAAATCAGTGAAAAAATCCCTTGAGCTTGTGCTGTTTCTTCTGCAGAGATATCGTGTATAAGGAGAAATACAGCTGGAATGCCATATGTGTTGCTGATTGGATTTTGAAAATCATGAAGGATATATTTAAGATTTTGGAAGCAGGCTGATCTAACTGTTTGGTACCACTCTGCCAAATTTCATGTCTGCATTCTGATTTTTAGGAATGTAGAACATGAGAAAAGCAGAGAGCCTTAAAAATTATATCTGAGGTTCCTCCTTAGAAATAAAACAACAGCTTAAATTACTGTGACAAAATACTTCTTTGAATAAAATATTCTTTCACCAAAAATCTGCTTCTTGATTTTTAACTCTGCTATTAATCCCCATGATCAGAATTCTTTCAGGAATCTTTGCTAGAAGGAGCATTTACAGGTGCTGTTCTTCAAGGGAGACCATTTAAGTCATGGCATGGAATTTACACAACATTCAATTCACATTTGAGATCCGTAGTTAAAAAAAGAGCTGCCAGCACTAACAGAGCACTTGTGCTGCATGACAGAGGTGCTAATGGAGACAATTTCTTCTCCTTAACGCTCCTATATAGTAGGATCAGGTAGAAGGAGAGCATTTAATTTAAAACGAGATGCACAAGATGATAGGATTCAAACACATGAAGAATGAAAAGAGAAATTAACTTCACTCTCAGGGACACTACCTACCCACAGAATCTCTAGGGAATAAGCCAGGTGGGACCTGAAGACACCGTGACTCTTATATTGGCACTCCAGCCAGCCAGCAGGTTGAATATAAAATGTTTGGTCAGATGCGAAGGGCTAGATCTGGTGAGATTTGTGGGTTGATCCAGTATTTCTTGACAGTGAAGGTGACAGCAAACTGGAAGAGGATGCCAAGAGNCAAAATACTTCTTTGAATAAAATATTCTTTCACCAAAAATCTGCTTCTTGATTTTTAACTCTGCTATTAATCCCCATGATCAGAATTCTTTCAGGAATCTTTGCTAGAAGGAGCATTTACAGGTGCTGTTCTTCAAGGGAGACCATTTAAGTCATGGCATGGAATTTACACAACATTCAATTCACATTTGCCAGCCAGCAGGTTATACATAAAATACGTAAAATGTATGGTCAGATCTGAAGGGTTAAATCAGGTGGGTTTGGTGGGTTGATCCAATATTTCTTGACAGTGAAGGTGACAGGGCACTGGAACATGATGCGAAGAGAGGTTGTGCAGTCTCCTTCTCTGGAGATCTTCCAAACCCACTTGGATGCAATTGTGTGCCACGTGCTCTAGGTGACCCTGTGCGTGCAGGAGGGTTGGACTAGATGATCTCTAAAGGTCCCTTCCAACCTTTACGATTCTATGATTCTATGACCCATTGTATCAGGATGTAATAAAATGAGCAATGGGAGCATGGAGGTAAGGACTGACAGGAATATTGACCCTGAGGAATATTGATAGACAGATGCCTATGTTCAAATTTGGAGTCATAACAGCTTAGTTGGGTCTGTTTTATTCTGGTATATTTGATATACATATATCTGTCATACATGTGATACCATCTAAGTGCAATTTCTGAATCTCTCACAGAGAACCTGGAAACTTGGAATCAAGCAAATATGTGACTCCTGGAGTGGTGCTAATGAACCTGTCTCTAGTGACTCCTTCTACACGGTGCTTTGTGGGGAAATCTATCCTTGGAGATTCATAATAGAGACAGTAAAGCATCCACTGCTGGTGCATTATAGCTTTGGGTTGTAAATAAGTCCTGGGATTTTTTTTCTTTTTAATTTCTCAGCAATCACCCTATTCCATCAATAATCACTATAATACAACTTGTTTACAATTGGCCGTTTCTCAAGAGATTTAGGCTGTAGGATGGCATTTACAAAGCTTTTGACTATTGTAACTGTAGTAGTGATCAACAGAATTGGATGCTGTTCTGTCATCCTTGACTGGGCTCCTAGTGCTAATCAGGAATTGGAAATTGCACGTTCAGACGGATTTAGAGACATACAGCATGTGACAATTCAGCAAACAGTAAAGACCATTTTTTTGAGTTCCTAAAGGTTAGTGATGCAAGCTGCAGTGAATGTAAGTTTTTATTCAAGCCCTGAAAAAAACAATTAGGTACAGAAAACAAACATTTCCATAATGTAATCTATATTTTCATATATTTAAGGCCAGGAGAGGAGATTAGTTCATCTACACTGACTTTTTGTTTCACGGATGCTTTACATTCCATCCAATTACCTCTGCTATTGAGCTCCGTAACTTGCACTTGGCCAAAAAAGAACAACAAAAAACACTCCCAGAACATAGACAGACTGTATCTCAAAGCCTCAAGAGAGGATGTCAACCATTTTCTACTCCAGTGTTGCCTGCTTCGAAGTCTAATTACCATCACTTTGAAACAGAAATGAAGAACAACAGCAGCATGTGTTTTTTTTTATTTTTTTTTCTAATTTGAAATTGCTTGCTTTAGCTCCCAGCTATGGGTCTCATGCTTCTCCCACAGATTAAAGAATCCTGTAGTATTTCACATTTTCTTCACAGAAGGGTGTTTATACAGGCTTAACTTTCTCAACAACAAGAACAAAATAATAAAAATCAACACTGGAATGCGTTTTCTTTGCCCTCCAAAACATTCTTATAGCTATATATATATATATATATTTTTTTTTTTTTTCTGAAGCATGAGGAGCAGAAACAATCCCAATGTTCTACTGCTCATCAATTACATCAGAGGTTTCAAAATCAACATACTGCTTTAAAATGCCATTTCTTTCCAGATCTTTGGTGAAGTCTGCCATAAGGAAATCCAGATTAAATGCTGCCATTGAAAACACTGGCAGAGTCAAGGGCAAGCTAGGGTAAGCGGGTGCACTGCAGGAAGCAAAAGGAGTAGGTCAGATTTTGAGCCCCATAGAGGGCATATGGAAACAATTCCACTTAGAGCAGATAAGCTGTATAAGTAACCCACATATTATATGTATTTAATAGCATTGGAGAAAAGCAGTTGCTTCTTCTAGTAAAAGCACATATAGATTTCCAATATTTTAGGAAGGTTCTGGAAAGGGAGGAATTTACGCTATTAGAGTGATGATGAAATTTTGACCAGTCATTTTTCAAATATCTCAGTTGGTGAAGGGGAGACTGAAAAACTATTTTGACCTCAAACAGCCTACTGCAGAGTGCGACGGCTACCACAGCACTGACGAACGTTTACCATTATGGATTAACACCGTAAACAGTTCAGCTTCTCCTCCTGTTAGTCATCAGAAATGGTTAAATTATAAAATTAACAGGAAGAAAACCAGGAAATTCACAGAAGAGGAACAGACTCAGACGCTTATGAGCTCATGACTTAATTTTAATAGAATGCAGCCAATTAAATAAACATCATATAAGCAGACAAAACAATGCAGTATACAAATCTTATTAGCTATGAATATGCTTGTGTGTTTGTTAGATGACCTTGGTTGGTGTGACACAGACTGGGTACCAGATGGACAGCAGCCTGAGGGAAATATTTTTTTTCCTCTGCCACAGTACCAATATTCAAATTAATTTTTATATTTTCATTCTCTTGTTCAGATTCTTACAGATTTACCCCAGCATAATTTTCCTTTGCTCTTCATGGTCACCGTCTTCCCTGATCATCTTTATGCTTATTAGTTTTCTGTACTAGTCTTTAGCTATGCAATAATCTGTGTTCCCACGATTTCGGTGGATTTATTTTCTTACAAGAGTCAGTTTCAGTTCCGCAACTTTCATGCTTCAGTTGTAAGAAATCTTAAATATCTATGCTTATTCTTTATGGATTATCACTCACAGTCTCAGTTTTGATTTAAAGCGTATCAAAAATGGTGTAATGTGTGACAAGCAAATTTGGAATTCATGAGACATTTTTAAAAGATCCTTAGACTATTTTTCTAATCTATAACTGTGCTTGTAGTTAAGCACAGCTGTCAGTCAAAGACTGAAATGACTTTTTTTTATTGCATGTTAGCATGGCCAAGAATATAATGGTTAGGTGAAAGCAAACTGAGCCCAATCTGTCATCTTCTCAAATCTTACTCAGTTAAAAGACATGTAAAAATCAGGGAAACCTTCAGGCTATATTAAGAATACAACCAAAATTTAAACAAAATTTTGTCACACCATCTACTGCTGTGCAGGGCTTGCTTTATTTGATGAAAATCATGCTCTGCACATCTGAAAACATGGCAGCCACATGAGTGTAACTAAGAACTAAACAAAGAAACCCTGGGCAATTATAGTTCAACTTTTTATGCCAATATAACCTGGTATCATTGCACCCCTCCAGGTGCTTTAATAGCCCATGGAGTCACCCACATGCGGCCAACAGTGGCTCAACAGGTACCTACAACTTTCCCCATCCCCGTCCTTCTCAATCACTGACCATCCCTGAGCATCCTGAGCTATAGTAAGCCCTAGTTTAAAAAAATTCAGCCAGTCTTTGTTTATTTTATGTCAAAAAGAGACATCTCTAGGTGCGATGTTTCCAACAACAACAGAAAGTGATAGTTGAATGCTTTTATTTGCATTTCTAATTTCATGTATTGGATCATAATGCGTTTTTTTTGTCACTACTGGGTTTCTTAGGAACATGGTTGGAAAGTAGCTAATATTGACTGTTTTTTTTCTTTTAAGTAACATCTCATTTCACAGTTTCTGAGCATGAAATCAAGCCATTATACAACAGAAAAGATCTGATGATAAAAAAAACACACTTAAAACAGCCTTCTGTCTTTTATAAGCAACCGTTGAAATTAATTAAACAAAACCACCCAAGTTTTAAGAAAGCAAGTGTGCAGCCTGTCTAATGCTGGTTAAAGTGTGCACAACCAGAATTCAGGGCCCCAAGTTGGCCCTGCTCTGCTGCTGGGATGCAGCTTTCAGCCTTTAGCACTAACGTGTGGTACAAAGCACTAGGCTTGACACTGCTATGACAGGATTTAGCATGAAAGAAAGCTCTCAGGTACTCCAGGTTGCTATGAAACCATTGACATTTACTGTTGGAAAGTAATTTGTCCTTAGTATAGTACTAAATTAGGAAGTAGGTAAATGGTATGTCTGCAAGACTGAGGACACTAATTGCTTTCAAATGGAAGATGGCACTAGCTGAGCAGAGCTCTTTATGCTCGCCGTGAAGGCAAACACCTAGTGTTGCATCTGCTATCGTCTAAGGGCAATATTGAGCAAGATGGTCCCTCTAGGACAGGAACTGCAGGTGCAGTAAAGCTGCCTACTGACTACCTTGCATCCATGGTAGATGAGAATGTGGCCTATAAATTCAATTAAGCACCAACATGTGAGTTGTATAGTACCAAAACAGAGACTTCTGCAAACTTCCAAGCATGGAGCTAGTGGGAACACCTCAGGTCTGCTACTGTAGGTCAACAAGACCGAGGTTGTCCCCCAGCAGCCTGCATCTATGACCCATCTCCTAGACTTAAATGGAGCTAGGGAGACACTGGCAGGGAAGCAGTGATTCTTTTTTAATCTCCAAGTTGCTTCTCCATCTGAGCTTCCCACTATATACAGGTGGAAGAAAGAGGAAAGTGCAGAATTGCAGAGGTGAGGAATGAGGAATTACGAGATTGCCAGCTATGGAGTATCAGCAGCAAGGCACATGCACTCTGATAAAAGATTTAATCATGCTAGGAAAGGGGGTAAGTGGTAGCAGACAAAATGAGGGCAGGAAGTTCAGGGGGAAGGGCTTCAGGGGGCTCAGCAAAGGACAGTTTTTTCCAAGTTCACCCTACAGTAAATGTTATCAGCGCAGAAGTGGCTTTCAGTGAGCGTCTTTGGAGCATAACTACCTCAGTAAGGGCACTGTTTTGCTTGCATTTTCCTTCTGTAAATAGCTATAACTTTTCATAACAATTAGCACTTCAGGTCACAGGCCTGAATATAAGGATATCGTTGCCTCACATTTGCTATTGATTATTTTTATCCTGGAGCAAAATCAAGCAATAAAGATGATTCGGATATACAATTAGCTGTTAAGACTTCCTATGAGCAACTGGACAGAAGAATGCATTTGGACATTAGGAATTGCACAGCGGAAAAATATTGTTGGGCCATAAATGTAATAGGACAGTGTGAGTTTGAAGGCTTTCTTGCTTTTATATGAATAACAATACAGTATATTCTTCTCTATTTCTTTCCTCTGTGCACTGAATTTGTTGTATATTCTCTTACATTAATAATGCAACATAGTAAAATTGATGGCACAGTTCTTTTGTTAAAGCAGTTATGAAATGAGAAAACAAAATCTACAAGGAAAAGTTATGAAAAAAACAACATTTCTCTAACAATAAAAAGATGAAGTTGCCTGGCCGTTTACATTTGTCTCCTGTGTCATGAATATTTGATCAGATTCTTTTTATTAATCCATTGATAGTTCCATAAGGCAACTCATTTTTGATAAGCTCTGTCAGGACTGCTGTAAATATAAAAAAGATTTATGAATTAATTTTCATACGTAAATGACAAAATCCTCTGGTACATTTGAAATATCTCCCTTGCAGTTAAAAAAGAGATATATGTGCGCACAGGCATATGAATGAATTTAACATTCAGATCACACTCCTCTTTTAAAACATAGCTTAATGTCATCTGTCTTTTCCTTTGGGAAATAGCAATAAACTATGAAGATAACCAGCAAGGCGGGGCACATTTCTAAAGAAAAAATAATGACAATTGGTTATCTGCGAAGGGTGTTGGACAAGAGGTTAGGGTTTTTTTTTCAAAAAACATTTTTTTGTTTCCAAGCATCCATGAGTTGCATATATGCCAATGTAAAAACACAGGCATCTTCAGCACACTGCTATTATTTTTCAAATTGTGATTACAGTTATGAGTCCCAGTCACAAACCTATTAGGCTAAACATAACACAAAAAGTAGTAGCTCTAAAAAAGCTCTACACACGAAGCCCCCATGGGTAGTTCTCCACGAGTATCTGTGTAAAGCTGGAAGCATCACTTTGCTCCCCGTTTCCTGGCAATGCTAAATCACAGAACTGGTTCAACCCTGACACTTCCTTGCCCATGCCAAGGTGACAATGCCATGAGCAGCCAGCACTTGCCAAATGGTCAGCAAGTGGCCACCAGGTCTACCTGCACTTCCCTCCTACCACAGCAGTACCTGTGCTGCAGAGCAAATCAGGTGCAATCTGCTGCCTTCTCCATCTTCATCCTCTAAGACCTGAATAATTTCCAAAAGCAACAGGAAGCAACTTCTCCACCATTTCAGATCTCTGGTTTGTCCTCGCACTCGCCCCACAAGGATACTTTTTATGCAGCATTTTGTTCTGTCAGAACTTTGACTTAGTTTTAGCATATGTCTAATCCTACGTTTGGTGCAGAGACTTTGGATTGAAGGACAGCCTTAAAATGGAATCTGTGATCTTCCTTTCATCCTAAAAGGGTTCGAATCCAAAGTACCAAGCTGAGCTTCACAAGGCTCCTGCTTAGTAGCCTGCACTCACATGCTGGAAAGTTCAGTAATATCTGAGAGTGGAGTCTCGGTCTTGCAATTTTGGGTTGCATTTACTGATTTCACAGTTACATATTTTACATAAGAGCATAACAACCCATAACAAGTTTAATCTGCCCTGTTCTAAAGTCCAGCAATATTCCTGCGTGGGAAGTCAAAGCAATAGACACACTTAGCAGAGGATGGTCTTAAATAAACAAACATGAGAAATAGTAACTGAAGTAAGCATTAAAAAGATAAAAAAAGAGTTAAATTATATTCATTACAAATCCAACACACCCTCTTCTCTATGAACTGGGTATTTTGTATTAACTTGACTATGCCCTGCTAATCTAAAATTAAAGGCATTTGTTCTATGTTTAAAAAAATACACGCACATATACCCCAACCTTGTTCGGACTGCATTAGTGTCTGCTAAGGATAGAATGTGTCATGTGAAGACAGAGACATATTGACAATCTACCCCTGGGAGCACTAAGAATATATGAATAAGGGAAGAGATAAAACACAGAGAAGGAAGCTTGCATGTCCACGTTCATGGACCGTATCAGAGACCTGATTAATCCTCCGCTATTCTACATAGTGAATTATACCTTATCTCTTACTTGTAACGATATAAACAAGTATATCATTATGACTTTTCATTCTACCTTTCGTGAATCTTCCTGTCAGCTATGATTTCATATGCTTTTGATCTGATATGTCAGCTTATTTTCTTTGAGAGGTAATGCATACATTATTGACATCTAGATTTTCTGTTTATTTATTTATTTACCTTGTTAGTCATTTACTTCTGTTGCTATTTTTCATGTTAGCTTGCCTTTATATTAACAATTCTATTAAAAAAGTCCAATCCAATTGATTCAAATTCTACCCCCAAAAAATTGCTCTTGAAATTGGTTTTGAAAACTGAATAAGAAAAAGTTAGTTCAATTCAGGACATAACATAAAAGATATAAAAAAAACCTGATAGAGCATATATTAGCTTAACTGCCAGGCCAAGATAGTGAGGTTTTTGAAAACTTAATAAGGACATTAATAAGAAAAATCACTTAAAAGACGATATACAGCAAATTATGAAGTATACAATAGACAATTGTATACAATACAATTTGTGTTATTGGAAAAAAATGCTACATTTTTCTATATAAAAAAAGAAAGAAATATAAAAACTATAATGAATAAAAGGAACACATTTAAATGAATCTTAATTTCTTAATTTCTATTGCTCATAATATTCAAATATTTCTGTCAGCAGTTAACCAGACTTCTAACAGGGAGAGATGCGAAGCAATAAGAAAGAAAGGGAGAATGAAATGGTACCAGCAGTTGTTAAGAAATCAACTGTGGATTGTGCTGATGCCAGTGAAACCACTTGGGCCACCTTCTAGTGTAGAAAACCTCGGAACTTCAGCAGAAAGCTATAGCAACACATTGCATGTGAGATGATTAAATCCAACACACGCCATATCCAGGGGACATAATATTTGGTGCAAGTATCATCTGAGGGATGGAGGAGGAACAAACAAAGCCAAGGATATAAACAGGGCTGAGCAGAGGGGTCACTTGCTATATCTCATTTAAGCAAATATTTCCATTCCTTGCTTTAATACAGTGCTAAAAAATATGCAGAAAAAGCATGTGGCCACATTACAAAAAGCATACCCTATATTTATAAGATTATTTCTGTCGGTGGCGTTGTAGGAATTGTGAAAGACGCCCAGTCTGGCCTTGATGGAGGCGATGGAAGGGGCTGAGAGAGGGAGAACGCTCCCATTAGCCCATTAACGCCCAGATCCCTAGAGCTTCTTCATCAGGCGCCTATCAAAGTGTCAGTCTTTTCTACTACCTCTTCGTCCAGGAGATGTCTGTCTATCATTGTCATGCGTTGCTAGGAGGATCATCCATCATTCTGGGTGAAGCCAGATCGTTCATTTTCACGGCTACCTCTGCTAAAAAAAAAAAAAAAAAAAAAGAAGAAAAGATTTTTATTCAATAAAAGAAAAATGATGGAATTGCCCACTTAATCATTTTCTTTTATTACTTAATCCAAAAGGTTGGGAGGGGGCTCTGCAGCTTATTATAGCTGCAGTCACCAACACCATTATATTTCAGGGTGTAGCAATATGTTGTACTTTTCAGCAGCTTATAAAACAAGCCATAAACATTAACTCTAGGCAAGAGTTTTTCACACTGTACTGTGCTTCTTGCTCTGTGTGATTGATTTAATATATTTTCAATTAAAAGTGATACAAGAGCACTAGCTGACTTGGATTATTAGCATTGTAGTGCCACTTCCAGCTTCCCAGTTCACACGTGAGCTTGGCTAGGATAACCAGAAATCCCAGAGAAGAGGTTCACAAGGTCCCTCTGTTACAGGGGACCTTAGGGTCCCCACCTTAGGGACATGGCAACGATTCCAAGGCCGACAGTGTAGAGACACTCTATTCTTCATCCACCCCAGTGGCCCCACGTTGCCTACAGGACTTCAGGTTCAAGTCGCTTCTTGGCACCCTGGGATTGAACACCTAGAAGTGTGTTTTAAATACAAGCGGCCAGGGACTTTTGTGAAAAGGCACCGTCAATCTTCATCTCTTGCCCTGCAATGGCTTCAGTCTGTTTAAAAGCAGCTCAAGGAAGGGAACTGCAGGTGAGAAGACTCACTCTGGGCTGAATTTCATGTCCTGTCTTCCCCTGGCCCCGAGTCATCTAGGATAGACACCCTGCATCCAGCCCCAGGGAACCAGGAGGTTCTGCCTGGGAAGACGCATCCTAAACTACACTCAGAAAACCTTCTTACTCTGAAGTAACCTCATATGAGTAGCCAGACTGCCCAGGGCACACTCTGCTTAACAGGCAAACTTTCCTATATAAATAGGAAAAAAAAAAAAAAGATGCAGATTTTGTTTTGCTGTATTAAAAATCCAAGTTATTGAATCCAAGAGTACAACTAAAAACTTAGTGGTTCAAACTGAAAAAAATACATTATTTGAGACATGTTTTAATTTTGCAGAAAAGGTATTTGCTTTTTAACAATGCTAATTTAATACACTTGGGAAAAAATACGAAAACATTACCTCAGCTAATCAGCATAATTTCATCATGCACATTCTGGATTGCTTCATATTTTAGAAGGTAGCCTTAAAAGTACGTTTTATTTTCATTTTACTTTGAGTTTTTATGATCACACGTCACTTCTAGTAAGATTTCTTTGTAAACAACTCACTTTTGTTGTTTGGATATACAAGCATATTTGCTGCGTTTTCAGTTTTCTGTTTGATCCTAATCCTCCAGCAATGCCCATGATACTGCTACATTTACATGGAAAGATTCCAGGAAATCGCTGCAAGATTATGGCCATGTATTTCAATAGAGCTACTTACAGGCCTGCACCGAAAATGGTAAAATCTCCATTTATGCACAGATTCACCTGGATGCTTACTACATAAATAGTTTAGCTAAGCATAATTCAGCTTATTCTTGTTGTATGGCTTCGTATATAAGAATTTGGTGACTGTAAGACAAAAACTTAAGGAAAGTGAAATAAAGTAATATGAGATGTAGAAAGGGAAACAGAGGCAATAATGTTTCGTTTCAGCTTTACATCAAGTTATGATGTTATGGAAAATAAGCTTTCAAATATTTGCAAAGCTGATCATTACTATTTGACAGAAAAATTGAAAACAAAATAATTCTGGTAATTTTTTATAGACATTTTTGGAAGATTCATGAGTATTGCCACCATACATAGTATTAGGGCAAATACCTTCTCCTAGCATGGTCTGATCTGCTGAAATAAATGGGAACTATTCTTTTGACTTGAGATTTGGATTGGGCTGTTTGGTGAGTGGCAAGAGTTACCGGGTAGGTCTACATGGTGTTTGAGGAAACATCTCCCTGCTCTCCTGGCCAGCTGGGCTCGAGTCAGCTCCGAAGCAGAGCCACAGTCAGCAGGGCACCGAGCCCAAGCTAATAAGGCTGCTGAAAGGCAGAGCACATTATCTCAGGCTCAGCACTGTGTTACTGCAGCCACGAGGCTTCTGGCCAGCTTGGCAATGAGTAGAATAAACACCACATCTGCCTGGCTCCAGCATCTGCCTGAAAAGCACCACAAGAAGACACCCGTTATGGAGTGATATGTTCCTTCCAGTACAAAATATGATTCACTGTGAAAGCCGCTAAATATTTATAGAGAACTAACGCTCAAGAAACAATTACTTGGCTAATTCTTGATAGTCTGGAGACGATGTCTTATTGCGCCGCAATGTCAATTGCTCAAGTACTGCTAAAGAAGCCACTTTGGAAGCGCCGAGTTCTCCCAATCACCCTTCTGAGAGGCACACTTGTCAGCAATGTCCGTAAGTGGTTTCAGGATAATTGTGTTGGCCTAATAATACAGTATGTCACATTCCACAGAACTGTGAAAACCAACTCAGACCTTTAAAATGCAAATTTAAGATCTGTCAGTTGATACTACAGTTTCAGAGGATAGCGAGGAAGTTCCTTTTTCCAACCCAAAGGGACCATTCTCTGCTGTTGAACTCTGATAAATACCGTGAATTTCCTGACAATATTTTCTGGAACAGCTGATTTCTGACTTGCTCATCCAGCTTGCTTTTATTTTCTACTGCTTTATGAACTGCAGATTTTTGTCTTGGTAATTGGATATTTGAACATCACTATGCTAATCCAGATCCGCTCTTAGTTAACTAACTTTTCTATCCAGTGCATAACAGGGTCTTCCAATATGAATTTAAATCCTCTTAAATCAGTTATAGGATTCTGAACAAACGGGCTGGTTGCAAAGAATCCTTATTTATTCAGGAGTCTGCTGTGGAGTTTATTCTCTACAGAATCTCTTTTGCTCATAATTATTTGATTTCTTTCCCATAGACTGCTGAAACATTTGCAGTGTTTCCTCTGAGCTCTCAAAATTCCTTGTTTTCCTTTATTTACTCACCTAGGTCTCAGTAGTATCCACATAGTAAAACCTCAGTGTTTTCAATGATTTAATTTAGTACGACATGAATAGAGTTTCTTAGGGGTTACACAGGTTCAAGGAACTTAAGCCCAGAAGAAAACATCAAATAATGCAACCTAACCTTCTATGCATAATAAACTTTTTTTCTTTTTTTCTTTTTTTCCCAGCATTGCTCTGTATTGAACCCAAAGGAAACTGAACTGCATGAAGAATCAAATCAAGGACATTAAGGCACAAATGTACAGAGGTGAGGTTACACCTGCATTAACTCAGCAAGTGTGAACCATGCCCCTGACAGCAGCAGAAAGTGAAAATTCCCCCCAGTAATTGCCAATACAGCCTGAAAAAAGATGCAAATATTACCCTAGATTTTGGATTGACAATCTGAGGAACAGGGCCCCACCAAGGAACTAGGATCTGAAGTAACACATTTACAAAACTGTGAGGAATAATAATTTGAGCTTGTTCATATCTTAAAAAAAGGAAAGGAAAGGAAAGGAAAGGAAAGGAAAGGAAAGGAAAGGAAAGGAAAGGAAAGGAAAGGAAAGGAAAGGAAAGGAAAGGAAAGGAAAGGAAAGGAAAGGAAAGGAAAGGAAAGGAAAGGAAA
>VWPW01003291.1:262982-339629 GCA_013389825.1 Crypturellus undulatus | reverse complement strand
GAAAAGAAAAGAGAAAAGAAAAGAGAAAAGAAAAGAGAAAAGAAAAAAGAAAAGAAAAGCATTAACAGCCTAGGACAATTGCTAGGCACATTTTAACTATTTAGTATGTGCATCCGTCACAGCCCACATCCAGCCAATTCCAGCATTGTTGCATAGGATTTCTCCACACTTCAGGCTCCGATGTTTGCATACACAGGGACAGCTCAGGTCTGTCTGCAATTACCCTCAGGCTCAACATGTGCAGCCAAATCCATTTTGCTCTTGCCTCTTAGCATGCATAAAGAGATATACCAGCCCTTTTAGGAATGTTATTTTCATTTTTTCTTAACGGTCAAGTAGTAAATATTGGACTGGGATAAGTGTTAGGAAATTGTGAACTTCTCAGTCATTATCACAGATGTGATTTGATCCTCGGTGCTTTCTAAAAGGAAAAAAAAAGCTTGCTTTGGGGATGTATTTTGGCACTACGTTCACACTCTGATTCTATAGCACCTAGAGAAAATTCACTGCTCATGAGCAAGGAATTCTTATCTGCAGCCACAGCAGAACTGAAAAGCTGCACCATGAATTTACCAGCCGCATGTCCCACACACCATCCCAGATGGCTGCTCCCATCAAACATGGGTGTTCCAGGTAGGTGCTCTTGCAGAGAAAATAAAATTCAACAGAATCAAAAAGGGATGGCAAGAAAAGTACTAAACTCAAACAAAACCAACAAGAGTGATACAAATGTAGGAAGATTTTAAATTTTCTAGGTTTATTCTGAGGTTTCTATAATCCAGGATAAATAAACCACATTTCATGAATAGCCTAAAAAGTCTCCCTCTCTAAGGAAAACTGGAGTCTTTTAACTGTGGCTCACAAAGACAAGGGACTACTTTCCTCCAGGCATCTTTTGATGTGGCTGGGAGGAGTTAGAGCAGGGATGAATTTGGCCAGAGGGGTCTAACTAATTTAAATCACAGTTAAAAGAAATCAAATCATACTTCCCCTAAGTAGAAGTGAAGTCTTTTCTTTGTGATGCCCTTTATTCTCGGAGCAGACCTCAGTCAGCTTCAGGAACAACAGGCGGCTGAACAAGCAAATGCCTTTTCAAGTAGGAACTCAGCGCTTCAGTGTCAGAAAACTAATTACAATTACAGGCAGCTAGCATCAAAGGAAATACATTTTTCTTTGTTTCTGTGAACGGCCCTAATGAGGAGAGCAAGAACCTGGGTTTTACAGATAGGTCTAGAACTGCATTTGCCTCTTGGACCACATTAAAAAGTAAATCAGGAGACTTGAACCCCCTCTTTCATCCCCATCTCATCCCTCAGGCCCAGAGGGCTAGATTCAAGTTTGGAGAAGAAGGGAAGGATACATACACATCGCCCTCTTCTACCCTGCCATAGGAACACAGGGCCATAAATCTCAAGAAGCAGTAAATGAATGCCTTTGTTACCATCAAGGGAGCTTTGCTCTTCTGTTTCCAAGTTATTTTGTGTTAATCTTGAATGAGTGTTCTTTTTGAAGAAGGCTCCAAATAATGTCTTTTTTTAAATGGAAAATATAAAGTATTGGATTATTCTCAGCCCACAACCCACCTTGGCATGGTCATTTCCTCCACATTGTCATATTCTATTTTCTCCTTATTAGTATCTATTTTTATTTCTTTTCCTTTACATTATTTCTATTTTATTATTTCTATATTTCTATACTGTTGCTAATATAACTAAGCCTGGTTATATTTTAATGTCATTCATATTTACTGCAGCATATAAACCTCAAAGAAATCATTTTATGTGATATTTGGCTATATCAACATATACTTAGACTACATTTTCCATCTCATACTGTATCCTACCTTGAGCATTGCAGAATCCAGAACGGTGCTCAGGATCAGGGCCAGGTCTCACTGTATGTCAGTGGGAAGGTTTCCAGTGACTTAATTGCAAGTTGGATGGTGCCCTTTACTGCTGGGCATCTCTTCTGGTTTGGTATTTTACCCAGCTTGGCAAAATGTCATTAAAAATAAATAAATCTACTCTCCAAGCAAGGGGCAATTTTTCTTTTTAAAAAGGGAACATTTACATGCACTACTGGTAATGGTATACCAATGACACAGAAAGGCTAAAAAAAACTTTCTTCTTCCACCACTTTTAATTTTTCTGGTCAGGTAGCAACAATTGTGTTTTGTTGCTCTCACTTTCCAAGTACAGCAAATTCTAGGAACCACTTGGTTGAAGTTGTAGTTGTTGTTGTTTTTAATCCTGGAGACCCCCAGTGTTTTTGATCGTTTTATGATACATGTCTGTAGACAAATCTGTTTATCAGAAAGTATGCATGGATGTCTGTGTACGTTGTTATATTTATACATACACCCCTTTATCCATCTCCATCCAAGTCTCACATGATTGAAACAGTTTACATTGTGCTGCTATTTCTTTTCATTTTTCAACAAAGCAGTTAAAAAATATATAAAAAAAAATCTGGCAAGGCAGTTTTCAATAAGAGAGCAGGCAGTAACATGTGGTAACTACAGTAATCACCTATGTTGGGATCATCTTTTTAACAAATAAAAAGTAGACTTATCAGACTTCTCCACTGATAAAAGTACAGCTAAAAACACTTTCTAGCTGTCAGACTTCAACCTGTTATTTTCTACTGTTGAGAATTTTACTGTCAGGCTCCTAGTATGCTTTTCAGAGGGCTACTAAAGGAAGGTGGGATAGGAGATAACACAGCTCATTAGCTTTGAAAAAGGAGTTATTTTTCATAACTCTAAAATAAGAAACCACCCTTGGATTGCCTCCAAGGGATTGCCTCCATCTCAACTGCATTGAAAACTATGTGGGATTGTACTTGCACTACCGTAAAACTGCGAAGTCCCCATGAAAAACAGACTCACGGACCTGACATGCAAATGCTTAAAAAAATCCTGATGTGCAGTGACTGTAGTTATCAAAAATGAGTATAGCAGAGACTAGCAGGCAGCGCTTCTGTACTGATATTTGACTATGAACTTTGAGCATCACCTGCAGTATATGGCGTGAGGGTAAATACCTGCTTAGGATCTTTTTCTTGCTTCTGAAATGCAAATATAATATTTGGCATTATATTATAGAGTTATCTTTATCAGAATGGTCAAAATCCCCCAACAAAGACAACATGTTCAATCTCTTTGACATCTTCTGATAGAGCATCTATCTTTGTTGAATACAGAGAAATTGTGATAGCTTGCTATATGCTTTAGAAAGACATTTCAGTGTTCTTCATGGTAGGTTCACTGGTGGGAACCAACTGTTAATTAGATCGGTAAAAGAAAAACATTCAAAACTTGCTCTTGTCTTGGGAATAGGCTGGAAGACTTCTTCCTTTCCTCTCCTATGCTTACCTGTGTCTATAATAACCTATCATAGGAAAAGACTCTTCTAATATTCCTTATAAAGAGGGACGTAGCATAGTTAGTTTCCTACAATCCCCACACCTTGAGTGGTAATCAGAGGGAAGAGGAAAAAGGGTTCTTAGTCTGTTTTCTCTTCCCTTGTGAACCGAAGCAGGTGTGGAGCAGGACAGTGAGGACATGCAGCCAGGTCCCGTGCATGCACTGTGATGTAGCTTACAAATTAAATATGCTGCAAAGGGGAAAAAACAAAGCATTAAACATTAAAACCTAATGACTTGAACAAACCTCATAGATAAAAAAAAAGGCAATTTTATCTGAGATGATAAATAACCCCATTCCTTCATTAACCTTTATTTTTTTTCATTAGCTGCCTTGGCACCACGACTCCGAGCTGAGCCCAGCAGGCTGGCCAGGCAGTGACATTTCAGAGACTGGCAAAGCAGCACAGTCCATGTCAGCTTAGCACTAGCTGGAGTCTTTGTCATTCTCCGCAGGAGGAGAGCTGGGGAGCTCCTTTTGTCCTTTAGAGAGAGATGAACAAAAAAAGGGGCAAAGGGAAAGAGGAGAAAGATAGGAAACTTTATTAGGGAAGAGCAAACAGACAGAGAAATAAAGAAAATCACTGGCGTTTTGATGGTCTGGGAGCCAGATACTGCATCTTATGCAAAACATTAGCTTTTATAGCTTTTCTTTTTTTCAAAAAAATTGTCTGGACTATAAATGGAAAAGGACTATATGTGAACTATGAATGGAATCTATGTATAAGTAATGAGAAGGCCTGCATAGGGATGTTTCATATAAACTCCAATTCAGAATTATTATGGCTGGAAACACATGTGTATGAAAACAAACTGTGGTGCCTGATGGCTGCACTCTGAAAGGTGATAACTATACTTTAAAAAGTCAAGATAATAAGTTAATTCTGGGCTCCATTATGTCCTAAAATTCACTGCTTCAAAAAGAATAATTTACTTTTAGTCTTATCAATGTTACCTGTTCAGTCATGTTCAATGGTATAACAGAAAAAAAAAATCGTGAAGGGCTCTATTTAAATTTTACTAGGTCTCTCTTACAGAAGAAAGAGTATGTGATGATGAACCCAAGTTAAAAGACACTGTTAAAGGAAAATTAAAATGAAAAAGTAGTGAAAATACAGTACTGGTGATCTACACAGCATTTAGATGGATTTATTTTTCAGTTTTAATCAAGCAAAAATTTGCAACATTGAGTTTGAAAACTTATTCACATAATATATCATTGGAAGACTGAACAGTAGTCACGTCTTTTTCCAAAAATATTTGCACTAGAAATGGAGCTTCTCAATTAAATTATGACTTTTAACAATTAATTGTGTTGTATTGCATGTTTTCATTTAAACAGATAGGCTAGTAATATGGCTGCTCTCTCCTCCTTTTTTTTTTTCAAGCTAGAATTGCTTAAAAAGACACAAGTTAAGCTCAGTTCGTTTGATTAGCAAAAGCCACTGCCTCCGGCATTAACTAATTGCTTTCTTGCAGTACTGAAAAGGAAGCATTTCTTCGTATGCAAGTGTTCAACTTAATTAATGGTCTAAGTACATTTGCAGGATGTTTTTAAAAATTTTTATGAAAATAAAGCATTTTATGTCTATAGAATTAACAAATATTTGATATATATTATGGATGGTTTGAACATCAGAAGGCTTTGTGGAGTGCTGCTGATTTAGAGCAAACTGAATCCAAGAAGAACTTTCTACACGAAGTAAATCAAAACCATGTCTACAAGGAGCCAAAATATAGACCAAAATTTCTTAAAGTGATTCTCATGCAAGTGCTGTATTTATATGCCTGTCATTTAGGTACTATTTTCTAGAGATTTTTAGCACCTACTTTCTTTGAGAAAGAAAATCAAGAACGACTACAATATCTCATTGGTTATAAGGGTTGCATGCAAGTATTAGAGGGAATTTTTATTCCAGCAATTTTAGTTTTTGAAGAGTAAACCCCTTCTCATCCCAGACTCTTCACGCTTTCTACTTTCTCTCACCCTTCCAAGACTTTTACTTCTTGTAAAAGTTTATCTGCCATTCACCAAGAACTTTCCACCAGAAATGATGCCCTCTACAAAAGGAGAAAGATTCATCTAGGAAGGGTAACTGATTTAACGTCTATCTTTCCCTTCAACATTTAGAAAGAGAAATACAGAATTGCAGTTGCTGAGGGAGCCCAAACTGTGTAGGGAGGATGCAGAGACAGCCATATCCCCTAGCTGTCCTGAACCTGTGCCAGCTACGACTGTGTTTTCCAATCCAATACCAAAATTACAGGCTTCTAAAAGTCATGTTGTGATAACACCTCCTCTTTCCCTGTGGGCTAAGCAAAAGTCACCAGCATGCTGCTGGATCAGTGCTTCAAAAAATAATCAAAAAGGCTACTAAAATATACTTTTGTCATACGAGGCTGCTACTATGCTAATAGCACCAACTATCGCATGTGACCATAATTACTCTATTGCTTCATTACACCCCCCATTTACATTTGATCACAAGCTCCTAATTCGTGTCTCAACACAATGGAAGCTNAAAAGTCATGTTGTGATAACACCTCCTCTTTCCCTGTGGGCTAAGCAAAAGTCACCAGCATGCTGCTGGATCAGTGCTTCAAAAAATAATCAAAAAGGCTACTAAAATATACTTTTGTCATACGAGGCTGCTACTATGCTAATAGCACCAACTATCGCAGTGACCATAATTACTCTATTGCTTAATTACACCCCCCATTCACATTTGATCACAAGCTCCTAATTCCTGTCTCAACACGATGGAAGCTCAGTCCCTAGTGAAGCCTCTGGACTTTGAAACTCCAGGAAGCAGCATATTTTTAGGGACAAATGCTTTAGCAAAGGCAACTAGGTGAATATAAATGAATGATTGACAGTTGATGCAGGGAGAAATGTCTGTAAACGAGAAGACGCTTCACAGGAGCTCAAAGGAAGAACTGGAACTAGCACATAAATTCTGACCCAAGAGAGCTAAGATACCACCTACTTTCATTTTCTCCATTTTTCTCCATTGCTAAACAAAGTTATTTTTGCAAATATTTCACAGTTTAGGTAAAACAAGCCCCTCACCTATCTGCAGGCCAGCTTCACCATGAGGAGTTCTGTGAAGACTCAGTTCCTGGGAGAAAAATGCTAACATCCAAAAAAAGGTCATGGATTTCTAAGAGAAAGATGAAGGTTTTCAGTCACTGACACTGCTCCACCTCAGTGAAACGTCGGGACCAGCTATGAGTTTTCAAGTGGCCAAAACTTGACCACTTTGATGCTGGGGTAGGAATCTCTCTAGGCCAACACTGCAGACCCCACTTCCTGCTGCTCCAGGTTGCACAGTCTGTGCTCTGGATTGGAAGTATTAAGTAAGGATTATTCCTTTCTTTCCATTTGCAAATCTTCCTGAAAGCGTTCAGTCTGCAGCAGGCACGAAGCATTTACCTGTCCTGATCTTGTGTGGGATAGTGTCCAAGCTGACAGACGGCGCCGTCTCATCCATCTGCTCCGCTGACGGCTCCTGGGAGGACGCCGCGCGGATGGGGTACTTCAGCCCATTAAGTAGCCAGGAAAGAGCCGCACCGATTTATTTATTGCTTTAAGCATTTAAACGTACCGAGACAAGCTGAAGATCCCCTTTAAAGTCTGCCCCATGAAGACAGCAGAGCGGCACAGGCGACAGCAGCCCGTGGGAGCATATTGAGCAGACTAGAGGATGACCCAGCTGTTTATCCACTAACCGTCTTTGTGTTTCTGCAGGGAACACAACATCAATCTCTTTACGGGGTGTAAAAGCAAAGGCTCCTCTGGTGCTTCTACAGACCTGGCGAGAGTCACCTTGCTCCTACAGAGATGCAGCAGGCACAAATGATGAGTTCAGCACCAGCAGGATCAGCTGATAAAGAAGCTTCGCTTTTCCTGCAGGAAAATAAAAACTTATAAAAGCTTTCCTGGTGCCCTCCCGTGTCCAAGGACACAGAGTACTTCACCGCATGAGAACAAAACTGCGGTTCGTGTATACAGAGCCCTTGAGTTTGGAGCCACTGCTTTAGTGAGAAAAAGCAATGACCTTTGGTGAATCTGTGGCTTTTAACTCACTCGTGCAGATACTCTTGAAAATTCAGTTCTCAGAACACAGTATAATACGTGATAGTGGTTTCAGAGAGTAATCTGAAAATCACAAGTCAACCCTTGTGCTAGTCAAACCATAGGTGATAGCAATGGAAATGCCACAGAAAGCACTCAATTGGACAGGAAGAGCAAGAGAAAAGTACTCATTTGGATTCTGAAAGAAAAATAGTTATTTATGTAAATTCACACAGGAAATTACTAATCTCAACTGTTATCACTGTGTACTTGTACCATATTTACTGCTGCTTGCTCTGTTTAGGGATTTCAATAACCAAGTTTCTCCTACAAAATATACTCTTAATTTTTTTGCTAACTCAAAAATAAGTGAATGAATAACAGAGGAATATGCTTATGCTGGTAGAATGCAATATTGCTCATTTCCCCAAAGCGACTATCTATAGAGCTAGCAGAGGCAAAATAATTGAGATGGAAGGACAGAGAGTGCTCACACCTGTTGTAACTAATTTCCAAGTGAGCTTCATTTTATAAGCTGGATTTCCCAGAGAAATGAACATTCTACCACAAAACTAGGTAATTTTTCTGTTTTGGTTGAAGTGTTTACAGAATATATAGTTATAAATACAAATTATGCAAGTTACAAAATAAATATAAGTAAATTCTGTATATATTACTTTAGGAGGCAATGAAATTCAACAGTGCGGAGTTTATTCAAAACAGCGACAGAAAATATATTGTTCAATAAATACTTATATAGTCTCCAAACCATTCAAAACCATTCTTGTCTAGAAAAATCATCCATTCCATACAGAGAGCCATACGAAAGATAAGTTACATCTCAAGCATTATTGTTAAGGAACCACTGAGGCAAATGCTTGTTCAGAGAGCCACATTTTAAAACAAGCAATAATGATTCTGTATCTATAACTGTATATAAATATCTTAGAGGTATGCATGGTTTCCTAGGGTCATTTCCACACCTGTTTTCTGTTACAGTCATAAAGGACTATATTGTGTATAATATATCTATGGATATCTTCTATGTGGAGTGCCAAGAAAGCCTCAAGTCATCATTTACTAAGACGTTGCACTCCTAAGAGAAGAGGAACGTGACAACGGCATTATGAGAAGGAAAATGCAACTGTTAAGGAAAGGAAAGGAACAGAATATATTTCTGGCAAGAAAATCCCTCGTAGAAGATTTTTAGTATTAGAAAGCAACATAAGAAAAGATAGTTATTAGAAACAAAGCTACACAAATCCACATTAAAATATTTACAATTATTTAACTAAAAGCAAGATAATTAGTAAATACAATCTGTGCGTTCTGTGCATACAGGGGTAACCCAATTCTCAGTTCCTGGGTAGTGTTTGGAGCACCTGCTGATGAGGAGATCTAGAAACCCAAGATCTCTCTATCACCTTTGCACAGAGGTGAAACCTTCCAGGAGTGAAAAGGAAAGCCCAAATGGGAAATAAAAACAACAATAAAACAACCCTCTTTCAAGCCAGACCTGACTTATCTTCTCCAAAGGATGACCCAGTGCAGGCAGATAGCATAGCCTGAAAGCTGGGTGAACCCTGCAGCCTCCAGCACCCAGGAAGCCCAGCAAACCCATCCTGTTGGGCTTCTTTGGCCTTAGCATCTGTGTATGCATGAATTTACCAATTTAGCAGTAGCAATCACTCTCCTTTAAAAAGCCTCTGTGGAATATTTTAATTAGTTTGGTCTTACGGCTCGTCTAAAACGCTTTTGATAACATAGAATACACTAAAGCAACGTTATGAATGCCTAAAAATATAAAATCTAATTACGGTAGCTGTGCAACTAGAGTAATGAGAACTTCGAGTGTGACTGATAAGAAGTGAGACGCCAGGCTAACAAGCTGAACCTCTGTAGTTCAAAGGACTAACAGAGTCTAAATGAAACACCTGTGGTATTGCTTGGGGGAGGCTATGAAATATGAACATACAGCATTTAAAAAGCTATAGCAGGAACAAAATACATGGTGCTGCTAATCAGCAGAGCAGATGCATAACATATGGATAAAATAAATAACCAATTGGAAGGTGCACAGCAGAAGGTGATGGCTAAGAGGAACATACCCAGTGGAGCAAGTCAGAAATTATCCCGCTGTAGTTCCAGTTCTTCGCATTCATGCTGACCCTCTGTGTGCTGCAAGGTCACCCCTCACACCACTATCACCAAATAATTATTCTGCCCGAGCAATTGCCCTTGCAACGCCAAGAGCTGCCCTGAGAACGAGCTGCTCACTATAGACATACACGGGGCAGAGAAGCCAAAGCAGAAGAATGGTGTGAAAGGAAAAGAGGAATGGGGACACAGCTGGGGCTTTTGCCTTCTCTAAAGAATACCTAATTACCCTAATGAGGATGCTCTATCAGGCAATGCACCCACAACTGCAACCCACTGCAGCATCTGACCTGACTTTACGGGTAGACTATGTGCCAGCTCCTGGCACATGGTCCAAGACCATCTTTTAGTGACCTAGCATTGCATTTTCTGTCTTGCACTGGGTTTTCCCAAGTTCATTAAGTAGTGACCAACTTACACCCATGAAAACCCATGATGGATAGTAAGGCCATGGTTCTATGCAAACAAATGTGCCGTAGAGGAAACTGGCACTAAATTATACAGAAAATAGACATAATGCAGCAAAGCTCCCATAGTTTCATACTCACTCTCCCAGCAAATCGCATCAAGGTCTACGTGACCATGTGTCTTATTTTTAAGTCGAAAAACACATAGATTTTTTTCCTCCTTTCTATCCTTGCTTTATTTCAGTGTGTTACAATGCATAAGCAGAAGGAAACTCTTCTATTTATTACATGCAGCACAGGGAGGGAGGAAAGGAACTGTGCATGAGCTCTCATTTAATGCTTGATGACCTTTTCTTCACCCAATTTCTTTACTTCAGGTTGCATTAACAATAACTTTTGTTTCAATTTATACTGGCCTCCTTCTTAAATATTTCCCACAAGTTATATAATCAAGTAGTAAACCAAGCATATTTATTTCTTTTAATTCTCAAGCTGCAAAGCTAAAGATATAAGCCTTACTGAGCATCAAAGCCGAAAAGCAAGTGCTATTTAATTACATTCCGTAACTCAGTTCCTTACCCTGCTGCCTTCACTAGTATTTTTAGCTTAGTGATGATTTTCCAATCTCTCTAAGCTGTCATCCAAGACAAGGGGGAATACCAGAAATTTTACACTTTGATTTGATGGTACCACGTACTGTTTTTCAAAAATAACCCAGGAGAAGTCTTTACAGCATTGTTTGGAAATATTAAATTTCCGCAGGGGTCAATGGAGGTGCTTCTCATATGCAATTTATTCACTAACAAGTTTCATGGGTTTTATGAGCCTATTCACCTTCCTGGTTAATAGAAAATCTGTACTTACCATGGCAACCCCTATATCAGATGGCTGTACAGTAACGCTCTCGAAATATACCTTAGATTTATTCAGTCTTCATAATCAATCTGGTCATAAATGTCACCGCAACTTGTCATTAAACTTTCCCCTCTAGCAGCTCGAGCAGTTGTATGCAGCCTGCCGAGCTCGTCGCCGCTTGGGGCTGTCGCGGTGCGGTCGCAACGAGGGTTTTCCTCGAGCTGGGCACCTGCAGGGATGCAGATCCTCGGCACTGCAGCACGCTCGTTTTAAGACCATATTGATGACCAAATGAAAATCAGCACGGGGAAGAAAAGAAAAAATATGCAGCTTAATAGCAGGCTAAGTTATTTGTCTGCATTCTCCAGGCGGCTCCTTGCATTCTCCAATTTACTTCTCCCTACAGACAGGGACAGGAGTCACCTCCGTGAATAAGACCCTATCTCTCTCCTACCAGCAGTCTTTTAAAGGCTTCTTCTGAGGAAAATGGGTTACCAATATGAGGTGGAATCCAGATTTGGGCCATTCCTGTCTGTCAGAAGAATCCCAGTATTTTGTAAGTCTAATTCTTACTGCCCTGCATCTTGTGCTGGTCATCTGCATCTCTGCATGGAGGGTGTCAAGTGTTACCAGATAAAAATGAGTAATTTGAGTAATATTTGCAATGCAGAGGGAAAAATACTGATAAATGGGGTACGTGTGCACTTCAAAACCAGCATCTATTTTGAACATTTTTTTTTGTATACTATAAATATCAATGCTTTCAAGTGAAGGTGACATTTTATTAAAGGTGAAAGTTAATTCAGTGCAAAGGAAAGTGGCAAAATATTTAGAAAGATCTGAGTGATCCAGGACCCCAATGAATGATTTATGCAATTGACCCAGGAAAAAACAACCAAGGTGTTGAGTCTGGAGAAAGACACATGGAAACAGAATATATTTGTTATATCAGCACATGCTGCAAAACACTGAGGAAAAGGGATCAGTAATTTGTAGTGGATAGAGCCCCAAAACCTACCCAATACTTTGTAGCAGAGTAAAGCTCATCTCATTTATATAATGAGGAGTCCAAATTAAACATCTGGACTACTGGAAGCATATGAAATATCTATCTTCCAAAACACTGTTTTTTAACTAATATGATTTCCTATAGAAATGCTTACAGCCAGCCTACTGTATAGCACTCCGATGCTTACACTGAGTAGTGGAAGCATTACTAAACATGCAAAATTTTAAATTTCCTGTGTTATATTCAGAGCAGCAGTAGCAAAACCACCCCACAATCAGAGAATCTAAAAGTAAGACATTTTATAATGACAAAAAGGAAAAAATGTTCCCAGCTGCAGAACCTTGTCTTTGTTTGGATCTTATAATTTAAGGAATCATTTTCTAAAATTGCCTCTTGTACAGTAAAATGACAATGATTAGGCTTGCTATCTTCCAGGCTCCCGCTGTGCAAAACATTCACTCAGTGGGCCAAAGACACAAAAGTAGCTGCTTTACAAATAATAACACAGCTTAACTATCATTTAATAGCTTCAAACACATCATAGTAGTTACGAATCCTTTTGGAATGCGGACAACTAATTTCAATGTCTCAGTTGTTGTCATGTTTAATCACTTTCTAATGCTGGTGGCTGTTTTGGTTTGTTTCTTTGTTTTTAATTGCTGGAAATTTTTAATTCCTGGTTCAAACAACTTAATTTCACAGTTTTTAGATTAATCACTGATCACTTGAGGGGGGGAAAAACATGACTGAAGTCCATCAGGTTTCAGCATGGAAAAAATCAATGAAATATTGTAGAAAATTGTTCTGGTTCCACCTTTCTCAAAACTGTGGATTCTGACTCTCAAACTTAAAGATTTTATTGAGAGGAATACCTAGACACAGGGATGCTTTGTTTAATCTCCAGACCTAATCTTCACTGCCAGAGCTAAGAGCATGTCAGCTCCTTCCTTGCACACTTTGCTGGCAGTGATGGGAATCCGACTCCACCTCCTGATGTGAAGGATTCATTTCCAAACCCCAAAGATTTGCTTGCCTGTCTCCTGCATATGTGTTGTACAGTAATGCTCTGCATTTGAAAATGTAAAAAGGGGCATTTTGGGGAACATTTGTATGTACTGGTGAAGAAATTCTGAAAACAAACAAACAAAAAAACAGAAAAATTCCCTCCTACCAGGAATTCAAATGCAGAATGAGAACATGAGCTACATGAGGAGAAAAATAATGAGAAAGAAAGAAATCTGTGAAGAGGTTCTCTTCTGAGCTGCAGGAACTTTTCTAAAGGAGAATTATAGGTTCCGATATATCAGGCAATCAAACCAATGGGGTTTCTTTCATCCTCATTTCAATGCAAATCAAGTGTTTTGACCCATTAAATATTTGACATTTGTCACGTCCCGCACGCTGGGGATTCCAAGCACTTCCTGCCCCTTTAGCGAGGTTGTATCTGGCCACTGCCATCTATTAAGACACTAAGTCTCCTTACCACAGCCTTTTTATCTTTCTGTTTCCGTAAGTATATAAAAAAAATGTGATATTAGAAATACAGACATATATATATATAGGTATGTATATTTAAATACATTCTTTCTTGGGTTTATTTGCCATCCTTATTTAGAAACCAGACAAGAAACTCCTCATTCTAAACTTCTACTTATGTGCAGGGTTTTAAATTACCTGTAATCACAGCAACAATACAAAGACTCATAAATCACTTCTGTGCAGACGACAACACTGAGCACATTAGGCAAGGTGCAAAAACTCATGCATCCTGTTCTCAGATTAAAACTTTTCCACAGAGGTAAAGCCTCCCTGCTCCTATAATTAAAAAGGTGCCCACTTCTCTTTGCACATCATTAGCCTCCAGCAGCTGCAGTCCTTTCTCAGTGTTCTGATATTCCCATTAAAAAAGATTACCCATATAAATACAGCCCCTGCTCCAACCTCACCAGCTACCTTGCAGGTTTTACTTGCAGGTTTAGCAAGGCAGTAATGCATATGAGACACTGACTCCGTTTAAATTATTTTCCATTGCACAGAGTCCTCAGTGAGCCTTTTCCCGAATGCATTTCTGCATTATACATATATAAAGCATATAGTGGGATCATGTAGCATACAGCAAGCAGCACCTAGCTGGTCTCTCTCTCACTTCACTAAAATGCATCTATTTTTAGATAATATACTTTATAATCCCTTAATTCTAATTTAAATTTTTAGTTTTTAGAGTTCCCCTTTGTCATCTAAGCCACATCTCACTCAGAATGCCTTGACTATTTCGCCTCTACTAAACTGCCAGTGTCTAGATGCTCTCTTGCATCTACGTTGTGTGTTTTATAACACAAATTGGTGTCATTTGACACTGAGAAAAAACTAAAAGTATCAAAATATGTGCAAAGAATACACTCCATTATGCAAAATAAAAGCTGTTATCTATTACTCCAGAATTACCTGCATCTCTGAACTAGAAAAATCAACATACCTAGCACAGTGGGAAAAAAAAAATGGCAAGGCATTTAGGGTACACAAAATAGAATTCTGCATCTCTAGTTAGTTCTCAATTCATTTCTCAGCTTATCTATGCTCAAGGGAGTATTTCAGTCTAAAAACATAATTCACTGAAGACCCAGGAGATAAAAGAAGCTGAAAGAACATTTTGATGGAATACCTCTCAAAGGGAAAACTTGTTTTTGAAGGTCCCTTTTCAAGCCTTCTCTAAACCTTTACGTCCCATGCATTGTGCCTTCCCTTAATTTTTTCGCACTTGACTTTCATTTCTGTTTTTACAGGACGTGAACTCTCTTTAGCTTTTCAGATTTGCCTCCTTCATCCTCTCTAACCTAGGAAAACAAAAACATACCCAGTTATAGACAAAGGAAAAAAGAGGCCAGAGGGCAACCTGAGGAAGGGACGAAAGACTAGAGAAGAAAATGAAAGGAGATATTTCCAAATGAAGTGTGCACAGTTGCTCACCGTGTCTGTCATCCAAAAATAAAACACTTAGAGGCAGAATTCAGACTAACCATGATTCTGAAGCTGTTCACATAATGAATACATTTTAAAGCCTCCTGGAGTCTTTTTGTTATTTGAACTTCTGCGCCCTTGAACCACAAGTATATATAATTTCTAAACAAAATCTCTTCCTTTATTGTCTTTCATGCTTTCAAGCATGAGCTTTCTTGCTTACTTCTCCCACTCTTCCACTAAATGCCTATTAAAACAACAGGTTGGAACTTCACTAGTCTAGAATTGCTTCTCCAAGTCTATAACAGAAGTTTCTTATACAGATTGATAACTGGGCAAAACCAGCCAAATACATCTTGCAGTTGTATCCATTACATCCATGTACCTGACATTGACATTGACTCAAGGAATTTCTCTTTTTTTGACACTAGGAGCACTCCAAAATTGCAGTGCAGCCAAGAGCTGTGTTGAAGGCTGGAAGCCCATTGCTTCAGTCAAGGCTGTGGGACTTCAAGATTCCATTTTCTCCGAGGATCAAGGGCTCCTATTTCATATTGGAGGAGGAAAAAAGGAGAAAACAAACAAACAAACATACAGCTGAGGGTTTGGGTATTGGGTCCTTTAAGTATTTTGGAGTATTTTAAAATTTTCTTTGGATAAGAAATTCAAAATTCTATTCCAAAACTGGAAGAAAATCCGTTTAAATAGCAACACTTCCCATAGAATTCCAGTTTTGCTGACCTTTAGTTAAAATTATATACAAGAAATTTAAGGTTCAAATCATTTGTTACAATTCTTCCCGCTCTTCAGCAATCAGTTTCACTGCAGGTTACTGATACACCAGCTTGATTAAGTTGATGATGAAACGTAGATATCTTCTTTTTCTGCTCGTGCATTTTACTGTAGAAGGAACTTGTGATAACCGTAAATTATTTCTCATTGATGGAGGGAAGGGTGGGCAATCAGCATTTTGTACATATTCTCCTCATCCACTTTGTTAAGGCCTAATGTGCAGCATATTTGATTAATTTGCTGCTGACAGATGCTTTTTAAACCTGCTTGTGCAAAACCTTGCTCGTGCAAGACATTAATCTTGCAGCAGTCTGCAAGATCTCACAAATGAGCTTTGGGGCCGCACCATGAGTGAATATTACAAGTCTTTCCTTGTAGGAGTAAAGCAGACTTGCAAAATGGAAATACTAGTGCCAGTTTAAGTGATGCCCTCTTCTTGCAAAGGGACTAGTACCCAACAAATCATGTGTTACATGATCACCCTACATATTTTCTCTACTCTGTGTAAAGCACAGCTTGATCTTGCATAACATGGACAGACATCAAGTTTGACCTGATCACATCAAATTCTATCTAGTATATATAAAAAATAATATTAATAATTAACAAGGAAAGACAACTAGGCTAAATAAGAGAAAAGATTAACCAGCAAACACATTCATGTACACAATACAGAGCTCTGACCAACAATATGATACTTAGATTTAATTAACGCATACTAATAGTTGCATATGTCTCTGATTTTTCACAGCAAGCATTGGAGAATAACATTAATGTTCCAAAAATAGATGCAAGTTCAGAACACCATTATCTTGAAGAATTTAATTGGTCTAACTATTCTAGGAAGCACAGGAAAATGCCATTTTAAAAATAAGAATGAAAGACTGTTTCCAAATCTAATTATAGATATTCCAAGGTGGAGCAGATGGACGCATAACATCTGTAACAGAATCACTGGTATATTCAACATGAAGTAGTTATCAAATGAAAAGAAAAAATTATCTTAATTAATGGAAATAGAAGGCACCTTTACATTTTATGAGGAAAGCAGAACACTTATTATATACGTTCGATCGTCTTAGCCATAAGCCTGATCATGAAGCTACTGAGACATATCCTCAAAACAGAGCTCACTGCCACTGAGACGAGCAGCACAAATCCATATATATCATCCCTGAAACCTCTGCCCTGGATTCCTTCTGCTGAGCAGGATGAATGACCTTGGGGCTGCTCTACATTATTCCAACCCCTCCCAAGAAACTCTTACGTTGATTTCATCAACTCTTATCTGACACTAGAGTGGTGACATGTTAGAGACCTCACATATCCCTATTTTACATGTAGGTAAAGGGGAAAAAATAAAAAGGACTTTCCATTTCAACTCTGTTTAGAGCAGCTTGGCTCTTCAAGAATCCAGCTGCACATCTAAACACTTGACGTTCCTACTAAAGTAGCAATAACTGTGTGAGAATTCTCTACCTTTTTTATACTTTTTATACTCCTCCTTTTTTCCTAAAACCTTTTAGGTTATTTGAGTGCCTTCAAACTGAATTCACTTTTCTGGTTTCATCTCTTGAAGTGAATTCAGTGCAATAATGAAACACTCCAAGGTGGTTTCTTTGGAATAAGTTAGAGGTACTATTTGTGTAACAGTACACCTGCCCATACTATACAAATATTGAGAGAAAAAGATTAAGGAAATCTCCTCGGTAGGATTGTATATAAGAACAAGGTGAGAAGTGGTTCCAGATTTCCACAAAAAGAGCAGATATCTGATCAGAGAGAGTTCCTTACACTAGCCGTCAAAGTTAGAACAAAGTTCAGATACTGTAAACTTGGGACTTACGTATTTAGTTAAAAAGAATACATACTTCATGTGGGTAATTAACTATCAAATCAGGCATAGAGTGGATGTTTCATCATTTGATGCCTCAAAGATCCTTTCTTCTTGCTCAGTTAAAAGTTATGGGCTTGGTACAAGACCCATTTATCAAAATCTCCTGGTCATGCCAGGCCTCTTCCGAAGGGCACCTGCCATCAGGGCCCACAAAACGCTCCGTGCCCGCAGCGCAGAGGAAGGGCGGCTGCAGCACCGCGCGCTCCTCGCGGATCCCAGTCTGTGCCCCTTGCAGAGCTGCTTCTGATGCTCTGTGCTGTAAATCCGCACTCAGCTGACCTTGGGCTTTCCTTTTGTCAAGAGCAGAGCTGGGCTCAGTGACACAAAATCAGACAAGTAACCACACTGGCAGGAAAAGCAGGAAAGGTGCCCCCCTGCCTCCCTCCAACTGAATGCAATTACCTTGCAACTTCCCAGATAACCTTAGGTAGAGCATTACAAGAGAAAGAAGTCTTTAAAAATAAAAAAAAAGTCTTCCCGTGGACATTTGTAAATGCTGGGGCAAACTCATGTTTGCTTTGATTTTTTAATAGCTGTACATATTTACTTTGAAAAGCTCCTATTTCAGCTCCAAGAAATTTCAGGTCAAGCCGCTTCGCATCTGGATTCAAGTGAGAGAGCCTTTCAGCCTGCCAAGATGAAGCTATTCTTGCCTTAACATCTTTTAGCAACAGTTAACTTAGGAGTTGAAAATTCAAGGTTATAGGAAAACTCACTAAAGCCACAACACCTTCCTGCACATAAATGCTTGCAGAGATGTGAAGATTTTTTTTTTTTTGAAATCACAGGTTATACAAAACCAACAGGTCCAAATATCACCTGGATGAGTGTGCACAAGTGTAAAGAAAAAACCTCTCACACTTTGGGACAGAATAACTAGTCTTATGCATTTATTGAATAAAAGCAAAAGACAGCATGCACTAAACATCATGAATTTTTTTTTCAAGACACTTGTTTTCCCTGCAAGCACAAAAAAGACTGAGAAGAAAGGGAAAACAAGGACAAAAGGACCCAAATATTTGCAGCACAAGCCCAGAAATCTTGAGACTAGCCTCTGAACAGTATTTCTATCATTTGCAAATACCAATAATCACTCTCAGTGCCTAATCATTTCCTCTGCTGATTGCTCAGGTCATTAGGCAAGACATGCAGCATCAGATAAAGCTGCCTTCCCAACATCACGCCTATGATGCAAGCAGGGGAAAGGAAATGTCAGCAGTGCCATGAATGGGAACTGCAGCACCCTGCACAGCTTGGGGACAAAGAAAACAGGCTTCAGATGAGATTAAAAAATGAATTAGAGATTCAAGGAATAATCATTACTAATTTTCCAAACTTTCAGATCTTTAATAACTGTTTGACAGACTCTAACACCCAAAGTCAAACAGCTCTTCGTTAGGAAGGTGCGCGCTGCTATCTTTATTCAGTAGGAGGTAAAGCGAACACAGAGAGGAGTGATTTGTGTAGGATACAGGGCAGGTCAATAGAATTCCAGAAATGCTGTGCACACTTTTTACCAAAAACTAGAATGCCGATGACAGCCTGGAACCCCCAGCTGAACACAAGCAGTTTATGCAGTCCATGTCCTGCTCTATGAAGGTGTTCCCCAAAACTCCTGCAGACCAACAAGTTTTCAGTCTAGCTCAGAAATCGCCTTCCAAACAGCCAAACTGCACTGACATTTTTGTTAGATTCTGACCTAACAATATTTTATAATATTATATCATTGTAACCTATTACTGTCTTACATTTACTGTCTTACATACCACAACTGAACATACACAGAGCTTTAGAAATACTATAATTAGCCTAACTACTGTCTTAACAAGAAAGCATTGCAAGACACAGAAGGAAAATTCTCATGGCAGAACTGCACTCAATATTACTTGATTACTTGATCTGATTAGCCATAAATCTGAGAGCTGTACGCGGTGTTTCTAATACTCTTAGAACCAAGTTATAGAAGAAATATGTACAGGGCCTTACATCATATGTTACTACTGGTTAATAAAAATAGATGCTGTTATGAGAACAAGTTAGTCGAACCTGAGATGCTGACTTATCTTCAAGATGTGTACAAAATGTCATGGAGCACGTTGCTAATGATCTGTGCCATGGTAGCGTGGAGTGTTTTACAAGGGACAGTCAAGGACTCAAACTGTAGTACCAGAAAGAGCTTGCCTTGATGTGTTGTCACTTAAATGAAATTACGAACATGCAATGGTTATAAAAAAAGTGTGATCGTCCCGCAGGGATTTTACTCTGCGCTACAAGAAGATATGTAATTAGATTCTTGCTATGCCTGACTACACTTTTGGAACTTTCCAATTTAGGTTTGATTACCTGATGATTAACAAAATTTCAAATTTCACTTTTCATCTTGCCTTGTATTTCGTGGCAGGAAGAATTTCCATGACTGTGGAAGACCTTCAGTTCTTCCCCAGAAGCAGCAGTCGCTCAGGTGAGCAGTGCACTGCATTGTGCCCAGAAGCTGTCAGGATAATGCAGGTTGTCCCCATTCAGACCTGCCAACAGAGCAACCTACTTGGAGCTCCAAGATACACCTCTGGTGGCAGTGGTTGCTTTTCCCTGCACTCCCAACACATGTTGTCATCAGGAGAGACAAATCTTCCCTAGTACTTGATCTTCCTCTAAATTGGTCCCATTAGGTAACATAAAGGAGGAACCCAAGAGATTTACCAACGTAGTCCTGTGTCCAGATGAGCCACAGGCTTCAGAGAATGAACTCACTGCTCTTATAACAGCCTTTGGTGCATCCTGATATGCATCTGATCAAGCAAGTGATAAACTAGCCCAACAGCAGATAGTTAAAAAAAAAAAAAAAAAAAGCAACATAAGGTAATTTATGACCAGTCACTACACAATCCCTATGAAACTAACACAGTCAAGGTTGGCGAGGGAACACCAAAAGACATACTGCAATCCAAGAATACATAAAACAGATGGAAAAAAATAGTGGTCCAGTTAAGGCAGGATGAGAAGAATGTTGATGATTAAAAACAAAAATGAATTTTTAGGAAAAAAAAGAATAAAGGTAAGTAGGCAGGGAGCAGGCTATAGAAATACCGGGAGATAACAACATCAAGGCCTCCAAAGTAGGAAAGGTTCAAAGGGGCATAATATGCAAATTAAAGCAGTCAGAACCACAAATTAGGTAGATTTGTGGAGAAAAACATGAATTTGATATTGAAAGGAGCAGGTTGCTCAGTAGTACTTCGGATGAACAAAATAAAGAGGCAGATCACATAGCTTTCTACATCTGTCCAGTGGTGTTACACTATTAATGATGGGAGAAAGCAGCATTTAGTTCACAGGGATGAAAGAACACAAAATTTCGTTAGTGAAAAAACACCAGAGAGGCTGGCTGAAATTCAGGGAGATAAAACAGCTCATCTTTCTTTAAAGAATGTACTAAACACACCTGAGGACATGTTGTCTCTCTTATAACCCATTGCTCCTGCAAAATGACTGAAACCATTTCCAAAGCTTGGATAAGCTTTCCTTTTATTATGCTTTCTTTATACATATATTTTTATATGCACATATACCCATATTCTTGTGATAAACCACAAGATGCCAAGGAGACACGTCCCTCCTGAGAGCTACTTCTACCCCTTAGCAGTGTTTTTACTCCTACCTGTGGCAGTCCAGACACACAGGGTTTGAATCATTGCTCTTCTGAACTCTGCCGTTTTAATTGNTTGCTCCTGGAAAATGACTGAAACCATTTCCAAAGCTTGGATAAGCTTTCCTTTTATTATGTTTCCTTTATACATATATTTTATATGCACATATACCCATATTCTTGTGATAAACCACAAGATGCCAAGGAGACACGTCCCTCCTGAGAGCTACTTCTACCCCTTAGCAGTGTTTTTACTCCTACCTGTGGCAGCCCAGAAGCGACACACAGGATTTGAATCATTGCTCGTCTGAGCTCTGCCATTTTAATTGCAACAGATTCAGCTACTCGAATTAGCACTTTGAAATGCCTCCTAACTGGCATTTCCCAGAGCCTCAAATTCCCCCGCAGCCAGGCCATGACGCCAGATACAGAGCTAAGCACAAAGGTGACCTTCAAGACAAGCCAAGGAAAAGGAAGGTCTCACCTTGGCTACGAAGCTTGCTGAAAGGGGCAAGAGGACGTTCATTCTCCAAGAAAGTCCCCAATTAATGCAGGCTGCTCTGCTTTTCTTGCAGAATTTAGTATCTGACCGCTGCGGATGAGGGCAGTATCAAAATCATTCAGCACAACAAGCAGGGAACGCGGCTTCCATCATCACCCCAGGCTGAATTCAGGCCAGCAGGACAGGTCTTCATTATATGACTATGTTCCCCGTGATGCTTACAAGGCTCCTGTAAATAGTGCCAGACTTATTTACCTCACAGGTCCTCGTCACCTGAGCCACCTACATCCCGAGGGGGATTTTAAATGCAGCGAAATGCAAATGCATCTGTGACTGTGACTTTTGCTTTCCTTGGAGGATAACTGATGTGAAGGAAGCACACAACAACTGAAGAGCGATATTCTCACTTTACCAACTGTCAAACTGTTTGTGAAGGCACACACACACACACACACACGATATAAGCATCTAGCAACATCGNCAAACTGTTTGTGAAGGCACACACACACGCACACGATATAAGCATCTAGCAACATCACCGAAACCTGCTACTTTTGGAACTACAACACAGCATAAATTGAAAACAAAAAACACAAAACAAAAGACGAACCCTCCCCACCATCTTGCCGTTCTTGGAAGGTGGGTACTCATTACGTTGAGCCGTCTGCTCTCAATTGCAGAGGCGAAACAGTTATTTAATGTGCAAACAAAGGGATTGTTTTTTTCAGCTTAAAGATGTCAAATGCACCACTTGGTATAAGAGCTAATGAGGATTTCGGGGAGGTTCAGCCCTTCTCGTACATTCTGGAGTTTGCAAAGGAGGAGGAAGAGCAAAACATACCAAGGAGCAACTCCAGAGCCTTGGGCAAGATGCACAACTGCACATGCATAGATCATACATGCTGTTTGCAGCATCGTTATAGGTTCCCATAACCTATATGCATTTTAATCCCACGTAGCTGTGGCTCTACCTTTGGATTCAGCTCTTGGTAGANTCAGCTTAAAGATGTCAAATGCACCACTTGGTATAAGAGCTAATGAGGATTTCGGGGAGGTTCAGCCCTTCTCGTACATTCTGGAATTTGCAAAGGAGGAGGAAGAGCAAAACATACCAAGGAGCAACTCCAGAGCCTTGGGCAAGATGCACAACTGCACATGCATAGATCATACATGCTGTTTGCAGCATCGTTATAGGTTCCCAACATGCATTCTAATCCCGTGTTAGCTGTGGCTCTGCCTTTGGATTCAGCCCTTGGTAGATGGAGAGCAGCGCTGCATCCCTCCAAGCTGGGAACCTGGACAACACGGACTATCGCTAATGCCAGAGGATTCCACCCCGTTGGAGCTCTGCTGCCTCTGGAGCGGGTAAAACACCCTCCGTGAACAGTCTGCCTTGTATCACTCATCAGACAGTATCACCACGATATATGCTTTGAATTACACTTCATCACACAAAAGTTAATTATATTACCAGTTGCTCCTCCTATATTTGCATACTATAATTTTGAATATTATTTTTTTTAATTCAGGGAGGAAGGAGAAGGAAATGATTGATGGGTTAATGATTTACATATCTATAGTTCTTTTATACTGCAAATATGTTCCGTTTGTACTGCAAAACATACATAATGATCTAAAATGGGGACATTTCTAATGAATTGGGTTCATAATATTTTATACTTTGCTGCCAGACGCTTAGTCCATCAAACTAAGATTTTAAAGGAACGGCCAACAGCCAATTTTGACATCCTTTAAGGAGGTCAGTTATAAGCCAATTAGCTCTACCTACTTGGTCTCCAAGGTCTGAATAAAATATAGCCCATTTTGATTAGAAGCACTACTGCCATCAGCGTGCACATGCCTTAAAATAGACTCCAAAATACTCAAAGCCCCACGGAATTGTTAAAGAAAGTCTCAATCCTACTGAAGTCAATTACTGTAATACAATTTCTCCTGACTTCTCACAGATTACAAGAGCTCCTAGATTCACATAATGTCATTGCAATTTTATTGGATAGCTGAAAAAGCAAGTGCTGCATTCATCAGGGCCCTTCCATCTGCTAAATGGGACTTAGCTACAGTGCAAGATAAATTAAAAGGATCAATCCTGAATTCCAGAAGAATTCCTGGTGAACTAACTTCAGCAAAAGGAAATGACTCAGAATCACATATTAGATGAATCGCACATTAATTCCTCCTGTTGATTTTAACCTAAGTTTCACATTATTAAGAGCTGTCAGATCCTCTCTGCTTTTGCATAGTCTGATGAGAAAAGCGGGGATTAAAGCTGAGTAAGCCTCACCAAATCATTTCAACAATGAATTCCACTTTTTTTTCCATTAATATTTTTAATTAGTTAATAAATGCTTGCACTAATATTTAGTTTTTAGAGCTGAATAAAGCATGGAAATATTATTTCTCCAGAATTCCTGCATTTTCTTTACTTAGGGAAAAAAATTCTTTTTAGTTGCCGTGCTCTGTTAATAAGCTATAAACATCTCATGGAATAGTACTTATGAGTAGGAAATGCCACACAAAAAAGTCTTGCTTACATGTGGTTCCAGATATCTTTTGCAAATACATTCCTGTCACTCACTAATACATACCTACTACAGACAGTGAACTTCAGAGGAGCAAATCTGTATTTTTGGAGAAGCAGCCCCACAAAACTCAAATCCTTGCCTCTCGGAGGCTCTAGCAGCCTGCACAAAGCATGCCTTGTTTCACTGGAGAGACTCCACATCGGGAGACAGCCTTCAAAATGGAAATGCCTCAGAAGTCGAACTTGTAGCTTTCTTGTATTCCAACTCTAGCACAGTAAAAGGCTCAGCGTGTGACTTCTCTTGGTGACAGGCTCTCTTTCCCTCGCAGCATTCACTCGCTATGCCCTACTCTCAGGCTTGTGTAACCCTGAGCTACAATATACTGCTGGGAAGCAAAGCTGTTTGTCCAAAAATACTTATAATTCTTTGCGAGGGTGATCCACACTATCGTCTCCATTTACCAAGCACAGACAGAGCAGATTAATTAGAATAGTGTTGCAAGGATGTCACAGAGTGGAAGCTTTTTGAACACAATCCTGAAGTTGACTATTCAACATGTAGGGGAAAATAAATAAATAAATAAATAAACAAACTTGTGGAGCACTCAAACATCTGAACTCTGTTACCTCAGATCCCAGTACAAATCTTTTGCTTCCTTTGTGCATGTAAAACATGGGCAATAAGTGAGAGATATTTCTATTTTCTTTTTTTTTTTTTCTGCACAAGTCAAATGGATTTTGTAAAAAAAATTCCCTATAGAAAGTGTGGGAAAGGAGGAGGAAGAATTAGCTTCTGAGCAAAAACAATATATTATCAATATCAGATAAAAATAAAAAGACTATGAAAATTATGAACTATTTATGAAGATTACAGTACTTGTGTCTCATGTGCAATATACACACACATATATATAAATACATATATATAAATATATATGCAGACCACTTACACTCCTCCTATAATTTATTTTTTAAAAAAGTCTTGTCTAGCAGACCATATCCATCCCGCAGGACCTTTATTAAACGTAAACATTCATTTACGGCAGAACAAATTTCCTTCCTTTTTCCTCCCCGTAAATTGGTACTTAATCTTTCTACACCATGTGCCAAACTCACAAAGAACATAAGTTTTCAAAGCTACACCAGCAACAAATCCAGCCTTGTGCACTTGAGCGTGTTTGCTGCTATAATCACACGGTCAAGAAAACAGTGAGAAAAACACAGCTTGTAATCAGAGGGCAGAAGCAATAGGGTTCAGAGCTGTTTAGGAATGGCCTAGACTCACGTTTAATAAGACCCATCGAAAGGTAGGTCCAGGGTCTGATGCTCTGTGCCCAAAGACTAGCACAGGCGGCACGAAATCATATAACCTGCATGGCCTGGCCCCATAGGTGCACGACGAAGAACCCAACCTTTGAGGATTTCATTCATGGAAACTGGAATGAAAATCATAAGAGGAAACAAACATTGGGAGCTGTAGAATTTACTTGTGCTTGTAAATGCAAATAAGCCCTCCTAGTGTAATTTAAAACAAAGATACAGCTGTTTCATACTGCAAGTACAGAAATATTGAAACCTTTTATCAGGGAAACACGATTACAACTTCCTTGATTTAATGGTTAATTACACTGGAACTAATTATTAAAACTCATGATGAGCAGTTCAGCAGAAGCAAGTGTATCCGCGCCCTGAAAATGCAAATGTGCCGTAAACATTTTCTGTAATGTACTACTTTTCCAATTTTCAGATGATTGCCTATCCTACGTCCATTACCCTTCTGCATTTCTACTGAACTTTAATTAAAGTTGAAGTATGTCTTGATCTGTTGATTAATCGTTATAAACAATTCGAAAGAAAGGGTCATCATTTTAAATACAGGAAACTGCATCTAACTCATCTTAGAAAACAGAGCATTGAAAGGAGTCATGTATTTCAAGAAGAGGCATGAACACTTCAATATATAAGTTAATATAAGTTAATTTTTTACGTCAGCTTGAAAAAATCTCAGCTGTTCTTGGAAACGAACCAATGGTGCAGAGGGCATGTATGCTCCAGAAGGGCATATATGTAATCTACAGGCAATCTACAGGCAAAGTTGCATATACTGCAATGGGTATATAATGGGTGGAACCATCTTACGCAAAGACGGTTCTTATTTCGATCCTAGAAACACTTAAAAAACACATCAAGTCTACAACCTTAGCATTGGTCTGTAGTATTTTATATACTTTATATAGAGGATACAAACAAAATCACTTGCAAGATTATACATACACATATATAGATATTCTTCCCCTTTCGGCATTAAAGGGGCACAAGAAATACAAACACAGAAAGGAACATAACTGCAAAGAGCAGCTGTGGAGCTGAATACTCGGAAATATTTTTTTTTTCTAAAAGGTTATTTATTAAAGTGAAATAGCTGTTCTCTAAACTTTTATACATTTTTCTTTATACAGTAAAGAAACTTTCACAGTCAGTTGTTCACTTTTTCTTACCAATAACTGTCATTATGTCAAATAATCAAATTCTCCCAGTATCACATACTCGGCAGGCATTGCTAGTGACTTTGGCTAACGCTCCCAGACAACATAGTCCTTGCAGACCTATAGATAAGGCAGAAATATTGTGTGCTGGCTTGATTCGAAAATGACCAATCATTCATTATTTTTACTTCAGATTAGGTACTCATTTCCCCTTCCTACTAAAAGCTGTGCATGTGCTTAAGTGAACAGTACTAATCAGTGTAAAATTAGGCAACCTGAATTGTGTAGAATAGGGCTGGACTCTGCAGTTACACAATTACATAAATGCCTTGTTTTTCAGCAGTGCTTCCATCACTTTTTTAAGTATCTGACGATAGCTACAGGCACATAAATTTGAAAGTGTGATAATGGATCACCTAAGGGCAGACAGTGAATCAACGTCTAAGTGAAGAGGAAACCAGGAATCCCAAGTACCTGTTGAAAGACAAGGTGACACTGTTCGGAGCAGAGGGAAAAAAATGATTCCGTTTGCAACCAATGCAAATATAAATCAATCCTGCTCCCAAAACTGCGCTCTCTCCTTGAAGTAATCTTAAAGGCATTATATATTCCTTTATTTTCAGTCTTTCAATGATAAATGGGGAGGGACTTAAAACACAAAAAGCGCCAAACTAAAACTCAAAAGACACTTCACCAGGATTAAGTCTCTAATTGCTTACACTCTTCTTGTAGTAGAGCTAATTACACTGTAAATAAAACTACATACAGTATCAGCTGAATTACTTAAACAGTTCAATTACCCTAAGAAATGCTTTTAAGTAAAAAGTTTACAGGAAGCTAATGAAATCACTTTGTTAACTAGTGCAGAAAGTCAAAAATTACATTTTTGCCAAAAGTACACCCCACGTGGAAAATTTAAAGGTGAGGGAAGAATATGAACTACATTTTGAAGAGAACAACTGCCAAAGAGCTGTTTTTAAGAGCTCAATACATCTTCCCCACGACTGTAGCAATTATTCACCTGGTAGGTTTCAATGGGACCAGGACACTGGAGAACTCGGAGCTCAATGCTAGGGAAAGCAGAAGTTTTGAAGAGCCTAAAGCCTGCCCGCACATCATGCTGAACACTTTGTCAAAGGCTCAGCCAATTTCCACATGCTTCAGCTTCAACAAACCTTCATTTCTGAGAGGCACAGCCCTTTGGAGAATTCCCAGCCACTTGTAACAGTCACTGCTTCTTGCTTTTTAGCTAGTCACTTCTAGCGAGTGAACAGTGAAAACTACTGTGGCCTTTCATCATTAGCTGCTGCAAGGTGAACTATGAAGTGCTCAAACTTGGCCATGGTTTGAGCTGCGAACCTCCGCAAGGACTTAGTTCATGGAATATTTCCATTGGAGAAAGTGTGGAAAGGAAAAAAATTATTTTTGTTTTTTTTTTTAATTATTATTTATTTATTTATTTATTGCTTCTGAATGTCACAAATGTTTCTAGACCCCTTTGGGTCTGAATTTATTCATTCTCAAATCATGCCCTTACCCCACATAGTGGCGCACAATTGCTTCTGGTCTGCCCATTACCAGAAAGCATTTCTGGTTGGTGAAACAAGGAGCCCTCATGTAAGATGCCAAAAGTCTATTTTAGCATTCACAGGGCATCTCAAAATAAGTTGAACAGCAGTTATTTTAACAGAGTGCTGAGACATCATTTCCTTTTTTCTACGTTACATTGTGCATTTTCCTTGGTACAAGAGATTTGTAAGCCAACTAAATAGTACCCCTTTAAAGAATTCAATAGGCTTTCTATACATCCCAAGAGAGGATGGAAAATAATGCTTCACCTTCCAGAAAACTTACGGTATTCTGTAGGGCAGGACATTTGGGGTACACTCACTGCATTACAAAGTACCACATTTGCACATCACACATCAGCACGGATAGGGCAGGTAGCCTCAAGGTTAGGCAATCTGCTGATGCTGAACAGGAGAGCAGTGGTTATGAATTACAGCCAGAGATAAGCCTCACTTCACCAAAGTGAACCGATGACCATCACAAACATACAGGACTCTGAAATACTGCATGATAATATTACTTCACAGAAAGCACTTCTGAATTGCAAAAGCAAAGTCTTGCCTTCAGCAGATGTAAAAATGGGTATTTTTTCATCTAATGAAATGAAGAAAGGAGAGGAAAAAAGAACAAAAAACAAAACCTTCTATAACCCTTCTATGTTTTCTTGGGAATTATCTCCCTCTTCTTACCTTTGAATGGTCTGGGCAGACCAATTAAAAACCACTCCGCAGCATTAACAAGTGCTGAAGTGCGACCAAGGAGAAGACTTAGGTGGAAATAAATATCCAGCAATCTAAGGTGACAGAAACGTAAACACATTACACACACATTAGTAAGACCTACACATGAAGGGCTGGGCAATAAGTGTAAATCAGAGACAGTCCTACATGAGGAAAATGACCCATCTTCAGTAGAGCTCCAGGCCCACATCAGCCTCCTTTAGACGCCAAGCACAGCTTGTTAGACTTGCTCTTAATTTAGTTCTAACCATGAGACTGTCATTGCATATTATCTTTTCTTCTTCTCAATTGGCCTTGAAGGTGACTCTATGATGATACCTTAAAGAAAAAGACTTTTTTTCTTCATATATTTTACCAACAAACAGCATCATCAGTACAAATGATCTTTTGATATCTTTAATTATAGGAGAAACATCAATAACACACAATGTGCACACTGTAATATAGAATCCATACCAGTGGCCCAAATGCCTATGTGCCTGCTCCAGTCTATTTAGCTGTTTTAAATGTGCTCATTTCCCCCTTAAAGCAGTGCCAAAGTGCGGATGGCTCATTTGGAAACACTCTTCCCTGAAAAGGTTTGTTAGGTTTGGATTACATTGTATTCTCAGGACGTGCTGGGAGTCCCACTGATTTACAGCACAGTTCATTTTGCATCATTTAGAATTTGACTCATTTTGTCAAAACTATGATGTCCACCCTCAGTGGGTATTGAATCACACTGTCCTCTTAATCTTACTCATGCTCCAGACCATCAGAAGACCTACTCATACAATTCTGCCTCAGGAACAGGCAACCATCCTGATCTTAGATGTCTAACACTGAATTCATACCAGGACACTTTTCAGTGAGGGAAGCTGCTTTGGATGATGACACTGCCTCATGGGACAACCCTTCAGTTCCTTGAGGAATGTAACAGCACAAGGCAGGCACTGCGGGGTCTCCTGGAAACCAAAGCATTAAAAAGAAAAAAAAAAGATAGAAAGAAAAAAGGAATAACAAAACTGTCAATAACACCATGCAGTCCCAACCATGGACTGCTAGATCCAGCCATCCGGCTCAGTACATGGGAAGTGCTGGCACTTATCTACCCCTCTCTATAGGGATGCACCCACATGATTAACAACTGAAGACAAAGGGCAGCAAAAAGGAAGCATATATAATTTTATAGCCCTGTTAATTACAACAAATATCTTTGCATATCCAAGGTTAAAACGTGTAGTAAATTACGGACTATCTTCTATGCACTGGGCAAAAATCTAAGGTCTCAGCATTTATGTTTGTTTGTTCGTTAGCAGCTTTGTGATGTCTCAGGAGGGTATATAATTCCAGTGTGGTACGTTTAGCTTTAGAAACAGAAGTCAGAAAGGGTCATGTCCATAGAGCTCAGTTTTCAGAAAACAGGTATTCATCACTTTCAGTAAACCACACACATTTCAAAGTATCAGCTCCCAAGTGTCCATAAGCACTTCAGAAAGTCTTGCCCAAAACATTCCTCCAGACTTCATACGTTTGTTCCATTAGGATACAGGATCTTTCTCCACCTGGCATAAGAAATGTTCAGAATCTGAGCAATTTCAATTTATTTGAAATTACATGCATTTTTAAGTGTAATGAACATAATCTCCATGTCTCCTAGACCTCCCAGTCGAACCCAAAGTCGGTACCATGACAGGCTTCTATCAGTTAGGCTTTGACCCAAACATTTCTTTAAGTACCAGATATCCTAAACAACCTGGTTTCATGAACAGCAAGAGTCCAGATAAATTTACATTAGCTTCAGATAAAAACCTTTTATAAAGCAACCCCAGTACTTTGGGATTGGTTCATTACCATTGCCGGAGTGTCCTGTAACATGCACCCTGACTCTAGCTGTGCAAGCTAAATTTGCTGTGATTAGTAGGGCTGAAAGAAAAACGACTGCACTAATATTCAAGCTGTTTGAAGAGAGGTTTACTGCCCCCAAAAGAATCATTTAATTATAACACACCATTTTCTTTAGCTCTACACATAAAAGAGTTAATTTGCCTAAGCATGCACCAATGGGGCTAATGGATAAAGGTTTTTATTAGGGATGTGCCAAATGGTTCAATAATTATTTGAATACTGTGGAGACCTCTCAAATATGTAGCTTTGGTGCACAATAATTCTGTTCAATTAATGGGTTTATTTCCTTCACAGATACTCTTTTAAAAGTGCTCCATCATCCATGCAGCGCTGTTCAGAGACATGCTGTAAATACATTCTCTTCACTACTAAGTTCTAGGGATAAGACACTGTTCTTTCACACTGCTCTACTTGGTAATAGGAAGAATGCACAAAATCCTGCAGAGAAATTTGTAAAAAATGCTGTGTCAAATTCTCCTTAGACCAGAGTTAATTGATGATAATCATTTTGCTGCAACCAGCAGAGTCATAGCAGCTTTAAGACAACCTCCAGCACTCCTTTCTTCATTTCTGCATGGAGCACCGTGCAGCTGAAGGCGGCGTTCCCACCATTCCCACTTGTTAGAGGATACCACGGCCGACCATCAGCACAGCTCCAAATCCCCCTGGGCAAAGGCAGCTCTGGTATCTGTGCACTGTTGCTGAAACTGCTTATCTCTACACACTTACTAATTCAAAGCCATAATATCTGACAGTAATGATAAAAATGCAGTTAGAAAATCTCAGCTTCTACCACAAAGTGTTTGAGGCACAAGGTCTAATGCAGGTAATGCAAAGTATACAGCTGTGCAGCCCCACTACAGGATAGAAATATAATCAAAGACACATTTTATTTCATTGTATTTTCCATAGTTTATGGGCAGGATTTTAATACACTGTTTAAAAACTCACCTTTGTTGGCACAGCTATATCCATGCTCACTTTTTTTGGCTGTAATATCTTGCAAAAGATTGGCTTGAGGGGGACGTTTTTCCTAAATACATCATCTCAACTTCTTATTTGAAGGCTGATCCAGAAATTGTTAACTAGGGTCATAATCAGATCCTGCCCTTCAGTTTTGTTTCTGATCTCCCAGACTGATCGGCTCCTTGAACAACACTTTCTTGATGCCCTTCTTAAAATAAAGGAATCCTTCCAAATACCAACCTAATTGCAAAGGCCTGCTCTTATAAACCCATTTAATCTAATGTTAAATGTAGAAGCTTAAATAAACACAAAATGGAAAACAAAGCAGCAGAGACTCCACCACAGATGGGTAAAGAAAAGCTATTCAGCAGTTTCCTTGATTAGTTCAGTGGTCTCCAGGTACATGCACTTTAGAGAGACAGAAGTAAGCAAAACTGCAAAAGCGAATACCCCAAAGCATCAATTCCAAGAATTCTGAAAGCAAATAAGCATATTTTGATCCCACGTGTAAATTAGGTCTGTTCAATAGTCCTTAAAAGGACTTGCAGAGAATATTATTCAATTATTTGCATACTTTCAAAGCAGTGTGATTACACTGTGATTTAAGACCTCTCGAAGACTTTCCATCTGCAATGAGCCAGAGGACGCACTCTCTTCATTGCTCTGGAAAATCTTCACTTTCTATCAGTCTTGACCCCTTTTCCAAAGGACAGTGGAGCTGCCAGAAAAGCTGATTTTAATTGCAAACAAACAAAAAGTGGTGTGGACCCCCACTGCAAAACAAGTTTACTGTGTCTAAGTCTAGGCAGATGGAATTTGCCCTAGTCTCCGCCTTTGTTACTACAGTGCCAAAGCCCTATGTTGTCCCTCACTTGCATGTGATTTTCTAGCTTATTCCACTGGCATTTGCACAACTCTATGTGTGTGAGTGCTGCTAACCTTGTTATTTGTTGTGCAGCTTGCACTGCCTCTAACTTCACCTCCCAGCATCTTCATGTATTTATATGATCTTGAACTTCTCTCTATGATGTACCAGTAGCCCCAGCACAACAAAATACGTTCTTTTGCTTGAGGCTCTCCTGAGAAGCACTGCTCCTATTCAGAGCTGGAATTGCAATAAACTAGCCTCCTTGCAGAACACTTACCACATTGGATTCCAATGATTTTTGTTTTCATTTTTCTAAGCAAAAGTGACATATTTGATAACAGATGTTTAAAAGAATGTGACTTTTTTTTTTTTTTTAATTACGTATGCTGCCCAGTAAGTTCACCAAGCCCCAAACTTTCCTAATCTACATGAAATTTTTGCTGTGACACACACTGGTCTAGACTGTGCAGCAAAAATCTGACAAATGCTCCAGAGATGTAGCTCTTTCACAAAAGTATAGAATACTGACAGCAATATTATATATCACACCTATCTGGCATATAAAAGAAATCAAAATTCTCTTCTCCACCAAAGAAAGAATAATTGAACAAGGCACAGCAAAATGCATTCATAAATGCATTCGTCAGTAAAGTAAAATTTTACTCTTAATGACCTCTGTGTTGCCTGGTTGTTTCTGCCAATGTTTCTGAGCCCAACTTTCTTTAGTTCCTCTTTTCCTTCTATCTGATCTTTTAACATAATTCTATTGAAAGGGCTGAAAAAAAATAATTACAGACCTGATATGATGATTGCTATCCAGCTATTTGCGCTCCTTGAACTTTCTCTTTCTTGCCCATAACCTTTATTCAGCTGGTTTATTCAAACAGTGGAAAGCAGAAAGTGTCTCTTACTGCAAGTCCGTACAATCCCTAGGCCTTCAGAGATGATCTTAAAGCCAATATCTTCAAAGGCATTTTAAGACCAATTTCCCAGTGGAAAAAAAAGACAAGTCTGGTACCTAAACATCTATGCAAACCCATCTCTAGGCATTATTGTATTAAACCGCTTTGCCTGTGTACATTACAAAGACATGCCAAGCTTTCATATAAAAACATTTTTCCCACTCAAGGGCAGCTCAGTTAATCTTGTAGTATTTGAGAATCATCTGCTCTAAATTTAACATTGTTAGGTTACATTTATAATCATTTTCCACAGTCTTTAATAGATGGAGTTGCAAATAAGTACATTAAATGCTGCATACGTAGCAGTAAGGTTTGTCTGGGTACTTTTCCCCTTTCCCATTTCTCTTCAATTCTCCATTTCTGAGTTGTTCTTTCCCTGCTACCAGCACAATACTGAAATGCACCAGGACAGAAGGCATCACTGAGAGAGCACAACCATTACAACATTTGCACAGCAACGTTTTTGTAGCGGTTAAATGACCTCCCCAGAGCTTCCAGAGATCAGATCAGTCTGGCCTAGGAGACTTATTTTCCTTTCCATGGCTACTTAGGGCAGACAAGGTCCATGAGGAAGGCAACTTGTTCTTTCTCTGCCAATGAACACAAGGACACAAATCTGAGACTGAAAGTAGAAAACAGTGGCTGATACTTCTAGTGATATTTTCCTAAATTCTGTGAAGTGAAGACATAGGTAAGTCATTGTCCTGTTTACCCTTCCTCATCTAGATCTCCTATTTCCTAAACAACAGGGGCATCATATTTAAACAGAGCAACTCTTTCTGCAGTTGGAATTGAATACCATTGAATACATTGACCTTTACAAAGATTTAAAAATAACCTTGAGTGTTACCTTGCATTAGCTTTCATTATTATTCAATTGCATCTGATGAGCTGACAGTAATTTCCACTTCTGGTTGCTATTGTTTCTTGTGGAACAAACACCTTCTTATATCTACAGGGCAAGCTATATATGGAAAACTGCACAAAAAAGCTCCCTGCTAAAATTCAGCAGATAAACATGTCAGTACAGGATGTCTAGGGCACTGGGCAGATGAGCATCTCACCCCCTGCCTCAAACATAATTAACATAAATTTCTGCTCATTTTCATTATTTTTCTCACCCCATCTCAATATTTCTAAGAGCATTTACTGATCAGAGATGGATTTTCTACATAAACAGCAACAAAATTGATAAAATTTTCCAGAAATTCTTTAAAGATTTCTCATTCTCCAAGGGGCATACAAAACAGATTTGCTCCCTGTCAACATTTGTATGGATAACACCCGTTTTCTCACCTTCTAGCTTAACTTAAACTTGCACCACAGCTTGTCAGAGGAGGTTTGTGCTCCAAATGAATGGAATATATGGTGAAAATATAGCTACTTAAATACCTTCAAGGAACTGAGCATGCTTCTTGTACTTTTAAAAACAAAAGAGAATAAAAGCAAGCTCAGACAAAGTCTTATTTGGGATCCTCTCTCATCGTAACACACAAACACACACCTCCCAAAGCACAGCAAATGTTCCCGTACTCTGTTATTTATAACGCTGGCAAAGTAATAAAGAGAAAGATACAGGCCTTTAATTAGGTTTGAAATAAAGTTTATGAGTTAAAATCATCTTATTGGAATCAATTGGACTGTTCTTGGGAAAAAAAAAAAAAAAAAGAGAGAAATCAGAATATCACTTTATGAATGCAAATCCATTGCCAGCCTTTCAGCAGGAAGGAAAAGCAAAAATATCTGGTAATACATATTGTGAGAATGTGGGATGAGAAGCAATGATAGATTCAAAGTCATATTTACTGCCCTTGTGCAAACTCAAAGCAAAGTAAACGCAAGTAAATAGGCTCTCCCTACACCAGCAGACAGACTAATGCTGTGTGCTGACTTCACTAAGACTCTTGCAAACACCCCTAATGGTTTGCACTAAGACTGTAACAGATCCCTTAGGTATCGATTAGTCTTGAATTGGCAAAGGTATCTTGTGGTTTACTGCCTTCTCAAAGAGGAGAGCTTCAAATATAAGTACACATTAACTTTTATAAACTACTTGGTATTAATGATACATTACACTGTGATTTGAAAAATTCTTTTCTAGTTCTTGTTGTGATGAAGTGAAATCTTTTACTTGCCTAAGGTATCTTTCTTCTGGATAGTATCCAGGTATTTGCTTTAATATTTGGTGTGGGGCAAAACCCTTATCTTCTTGATTATAGGTGGCTGAAGGAAAACACAACTAAGTTGATGACCTTTCTGAGCATCACTTTTTTGTATATATGAACAAGGCTGTAACCTGAACACTGGAATATGAACACAATCAAGAAGCCTTCCCATTCTTTGCAGATTCAGAATACACTGGAGAAAAGTGCTTTATCTGAGCACCAAATCTTACCTTCACACTGATACCAGCTTGACTGGAGAGGACTCCCTCCTGGCCTCACAAGGTTTAGCACCATGTCCATCATTCATACAGATATGCGTATTTATCCTCAAATAGTATAATCAAGACAGATAATAAAAACATTCCACAGCAACAAAGCAAATAAATACCATACCATTACCCGAGTGCTTTACCAGGCACAGGTCAGGCTTACATTATCCAGTGAGCAACCTCCCACATTTTGGCTGACAACCCCATTCCTGTGATCAGGCAACAATTTGAGTCCATCTAATTGCTAACAGCACTATTTACTTTGCACCTATAAAATTACTGTTACATAAATAACTTTTTATATGTGTTTTATGTTATTTTTGCAGATGTTTCTGCAATATTTAGGCTGGGATGCACGGAATAATGTTAAGGATGAACACAGGGACGTGTAGCCGAGGTCCCTTGCTTTTCAAAAACTGCTTCCTTAACTAATAGTTTATAGGCTAAGGATGGTTAAATGATGTTTCATGAGGCAACAAAAGCAAGCTAAGGTTATAGATCTGCCTTACTCGGAAGGTATTATGCATGATGCTCAGCTGTGTACGCATCTATCAAACCTGTTCTGATAAGGCACAGGAGAGGAAGAAACACAGGGACAGGTCATTGCCATTTCTTTTGTCTGCAGCTCCATTTTTCTCCAATCCTTGCAGCTCTTCAAGAATACACATGCAGAAGGTTCTATTCACAAAACTGTATTTTGAAGGCGCTAACTTACAAGGCAGCATAAGTCTGGAAAACTCATCGAGGTTGTGCTTCATCTGCGACTGCAACTCATCTATATGCTAATTCAAACTGGATGCAAGCTGGATTTTCCGAAGACTGTGCTCCTAATATCCTTTTAACACATAATTTAGTATTATGATTTGGGGACAGGCAGTAAAAGTTAGTGTGTTGTGTTGTTGTGTAAATCTGCTGATTGCTTCTTTCAGGGCTACTGCATCAAGCATCGGCTCTTCAGCAGAAAGGACAGAAAGGTCTGTCAGTCTGTTCTGGCTCATTGTGCCACTTAGCCATATATGCAATGCTGAAGAGCATTAAATAACACTTCACGGATGCTAATGTAGAATAATAAATGACATGGTACAAAGGTATCAGCAAGTGTCTATTTTTATACTGGCAACCAAACCGCTTATCACTGAAATGCCATTATTTGCATGTGAAATTTACTCTCTAGCACTTGTTACTATTGACTTCTGCACCCCTGTAGCATAGGAAAAAGATATATATACAAACACACATACACATATATATTTCACAAACACGCATATGCATAAACTCAATTATCAGTACAAAAGAGTCCAAAAAATCTGGACATATTTTACTAGACAGAAATATACGTATATAATATACAGATATATGCTCTTTAGAGCCTCAAATTTTAACTTATATTTCACACACGCAAATAACCTACACTGGTGGGTTTAAAGGTTTCCTGTGCAGTAGAATTTTGTCTTAATTTTTGTTTGTGTGTTTTAGAGGCACAGTTATTACTGGAAAACATTCTTTATGCCATTCAAATGAAATTTTTCTTGAGATATGTTTCAAGTTAATATATCTAAAATAATCCTGAAGCCTTATTATTTTTGCACAAACACCCACTTGTCCTGACACAAAATGGCAACTTGAGAAGTGCTGGGAGAGTGAATCTCTATTCACATGTTTACAAGAGAAAAAGCTGTAATACAGAAGACAACCCACCAGTACAAATCATCAACTTATTTCATGGAAATTTTGGCATGCGCTGCTCAGAGTGGTAGGAGATGTTCAGAGTTGGGGCCTCATTTGGGGTACTTAAACATAGCAAGCAGATACCGAAGATTTCTAAAAACATTAAGAAAAGTAATGACTTCCATTTTGTAGATTCATCTCTCTTGTGCCATGTTGTTCTAGGCTCAATATATACATATGTATGGTATGTAAATTTGTGACCAGCCCTCCATGTGGTAATCAGAGAGTATTTTAAGAACCTGAGCAATGACTAGTCTTAAACAACAGCAAAAAGGATTTTAAATTACCAGCGTTCATACACCTCTTACCTTGAGTTTAGCATCTTCTCCTGAAATCCAAGGCGGTTTAGCATCATGCAACTTGTTAAGGATCTGGTCCCACAAAAAGCTACTCAATACAGCAACCTCCATTCTAGACAAATTGTTAGATCATCTCCGATTCCTCCGGTCCATTCATTAATGGATCAAGTTTCCCTGTAGGAAAAAAGTTTCATAACTTCACTGAATGTCTTGGGCTAGAATCATCCCAGCTGGTAGGTCTGTATAGTCCCTCACACTGAAATGCTTTCCCTGGGACTAGGCTATTATTTTGCCTTCTTGCCCATGTCCTAGCAACCCCACTGCTTTAGCAGGTAAATATCCCAATAAACACATCATATACACATACTGTATTCATCACTTACATCAGAACAGACCCACTTCTGTCATGTAAATTTACAAGTGCTTGATCTATATTGGTGCCGTGGCAGGTCATAAGGAAAGAAGCCAGAATTAGTTCATCTGTACAGTATCTGTTCTGAATAGGACACAGGTTGAAGAGTTGGGAGCTGTAGCACAAAACCAGTCATAAAACACTTTAGATGCAATATGTGTAAAAAACACAACATACACCAAAAGAAATGGAAAGTGAAGAGTGACTTGATATCCTGCAGTACTCAAAATGAGATATAAAAGAGTCTTCCACTATGAATTAATTACTCTTCTCAAATTCTCTTCATAGGATTTCAATCACCATTTAAATGGTTCAAAGTCTTATAAACTTAGGTAGTTTTCATTGTTTTCTGATACCATAAACTCGTGTTCAACATGTATATCATAATAGCTTGTCATAAATGAAATCAAGCTTGAAATCCCTACATAAAGTGCAATATATAACTCATTAAATGGTGATAGATGAAGGAATTTATAGATATTTTGACTCTTCTTTCAATATCCGACAATCCGCACCTACTGCATTTCTCAGCAAGCTAAACTCAGTTCAGTGACAGCAAACACTGAAATTACTTTAACCTTCTTTTTCTTGCAGCAACAATGGGGTTATTCACTGAGAAGTACTCAGCACGCTAAAGGATGTAATCCTTTTGTGCACATGCTCTCAAACAGCTTTTAGCACAACCAAACCACAAAAACTAACATCTGCCTAGAAATTTAGGACACAGTATTGGAAAAGTGCTTATGCATTTTATCTTGTGTGTCCCACATATATTATACTATTTTGCAAATGACCCTGCCACACAAAATCTGCTTTATAGTGGCTTACAAAAAAAACCCAAGAAATTCTCACAGAATTCCTCTAAACTTGTATATAATAACAAATATTTTCTAAGCAAATATTATACAATCTACACCCCTCAATTGTAAGAAGGTGCTGGGCAGAGGCACCGTCATGTGGGGCTGCACCTTGTGGCACTCCTGTCCAACATGACAAGTAATGACATGGGTGATCAATAATACTTCAAAAACTTCCCTCTTCTTTCCAGGCATTTCAGAGTTTGCAACTGTGTTGAGTCAGGAGAAATGACAGTAGATTGTACTGTGCAAAAGTATTTCCCCTTCAGATGATCCTGAAGAATGACCGTAATTCCAAGCAATCACAGCACATCATGTTCAGTTATGAATTCAAAAGAATAAAAAAAAAAGAATTGCTGAAAGGATTTGGGGGTTTTCTATTGGCAAAAGGCAAAAATAAAGAATGAAATGGTTTTCTAAGTGAAAAGGGCAGGAGAATTGGTGCAGGGAAGGGACTAAAAGAGGTCTAACATAGATTGCACCAGAAAAAATGAATTTATCTAGGTCAAAATGCCGAGAATTGCCAATAGCAAAGTGAATAACAAGGGACAAAACATACTGTGACCATGGTTCCAGGGGACCAGAGTGTTTTCAGGGTAGTGTTTTGTTCTCCTGCAGTTCTTTTTTAAAGACTGCTGTATTTTAACCAGTTTTATCAAGATAACAGTATTTAAATGTTATTATCTAGTTGCCAGGGATTAGCTATATCTCATATATACCTAACCAGAGTAAGAATAATCATGAAGTCAAAATAAGCAGTACCGAGTTATTCACGTAGCCACTCCATGTTTGCGCTAACGTTACTGAAATTACCTCTGCAGCCCTTATGAATAAAATTGTCTGCTTTTTCTTTTTGCTTTCTTGCCCAGGGGGTTATTAAATGTGTTTCATGGTGCCCTGGGAGCCCACACCAGCATGAGCACCCATCAAACCTGGGAAGCCACTAAGGCTGATGATGGCCTCACACCCAGCCGGAGGAGGCTGCAGTCTACATGTTGCTAGGCAAAATCTGTCTTCATTTTCTTCACCTTTCCTTAAGATCTTCAGACTTTTTATGAGTTTTTATTCACTTTGCATTGGAAAAATCGTCTATTTCATGTACCACACTTCACTTGCAATTCTTAAGACCAGTTATAGAATGAATTTGTGACTTTGGAATACTCTTTCAACTGAACTTGCAATACGCCCAACTTCCTGCTTATAGCAGCCTAAAATTACAATCTGCAGTGAAGTAAACTATATTTTCAATGACCCAAAGTTTGCATTTAGAAGTAGCTTTGACAACACCAGAATCTGCAGAGCAGTTAAACCATACTGCTGAAATACGTAGTGCAGCTGATACCCTGTTGTCCTCATTCCTAAGACCCCTCAGAAGGTTATTAGTTGTAGTCTCATTTCCAGTACAATTTCACTGCTTGGGCCAAATGCTAATGGGTACTGTGACGATATCAATAAATAAATGATACCACAAACAACAAGCCAAAACAAGCGCGTTTGCATTTACATCCTGCAATACGCAACAGGGATTCATGTACAGAATTCAAACCAAATTTAATTAACAAGAGTTCATACAGACTTGAACAAATCAACGAGGGTTTCCAATGACTGCAAATCCCAGAATGGATATCTGTATTCAAGCAAATACATGATTTGAAGTTAGCAAGTTCCCTTGGTTGTTTAAATCGGAAAAGGTTAGTAGAAAAAAGTTAAACTCCTAAAGCCTTCAGAAGCACAGAAAGTTGCTATACCAGTTGGAAAGCCAGGCCACTAATCCCTGCAGCGGGCGCAAGATGTGATCAATCATGTTCTTCATTATTAACTCAGTTGCTTCTACAAGAATATGGATTTGGGCACATTGTTGTAGCTTTGCAGAGCCAGTCTGATACGGTCAAAACTTTTTAAGCGGATAAATCAATAGCACTGATCCCTAATGACTCTCTGTTGCCAATTTCTAACATTAACATGCAAATCTTCTCATCAAAGCAGGCGAGAGTATCAAAAGAATATTCAGGCTCAGCTATGACAAGGAGTTAAAAGGCGGATGGGGAGAAAAAGTCAACCTATTCTTCCACCAAATGGAAAAGCCCTGCAGGCTAAACAAAGTACATGCTATTTTATTTGAGCTAAGGATCAAAAAATTGCAGGCCTCTCATGAATAACTGGTCACACTGATCGCTGCTGCAGTAATTTCCCAAGTGATACTGGATACAATATAATACTTCTACCTCCACAAAGAAGTTCAGCTCAAGTCAATACAGTGTCTTCAATTGCTTCCTAAAAGGCATCTTCAAACTATTGCCCTCTCCCAAAATAGAGAACAGTGTTTTCAGAAAACACTTGGCCACACTAACGTTTTTATTTCCAAATAGACTTTTTTTTTCCCTGGAATACAAACTTATCCAGGGTGAAAAAGAGGGACTGCCCTGAGACAGTAACAATAGAATTATTTACTCCTACATTTACTGGAGTGAGACACCAATTGATGCACTCAAATATTGCCAGCATTAAAGAAATGCGAAGAGAAGCCATGAAAGCAAAATAGTTAAAATCAGAAATGAATGTTTTTGAAGGAATATAAGATTCTCAACTGGTAAAACCCACAGGAGATGCTATCAAGAAGCTGATATGTATATGAAGTTACCAAGTAATGACCGGTGATTTCCCAGTCAAAACAGAACAAAGTGGAAAGAATAAAATGGCACTGCCTGGAGTACCCAGACAGCTTTATAAAGACACATCAGCATCTGAAGCACCAGCACTGTTCAGTTAGTCAAATAGTATCTACATATGAAGGAAAATTTTAGAGTCAGAGAAGATGTAATAACATTAAACTTCCTGTGGCAGAGGGATTTTATGTGTGTGTCTTTTCTTTCTTTTTTTTTGTTTTAAACTCTAAGCCCCTCTGATTTCAAGTTAAAGTCAACTCTACATTTGAGAAGAGGACAGAGTTCACAGAGGCACATGCACTACCCTTCACAGAAATCTTGCAGAGCAGGCAACGCAAGGCTAGCGGAGACATTAAAATGAAAAATAGATCTCTCTTTTAAAGGAATGAGAATCATTCCACGTTTACAATAATACTATCATATAACATCCATATTTTAAATATACAACATAAAAGGAATAAAAACACAGTTCTTGAAGTATAATGGGCTTTATTCCTTTAGACTTCAATGTGCAGGGAAAAAAGGAAATATAAGGGCAAACGACATGAAGCTTTCACCACCTTGGGGAAGGTGGTCTACCAATTTTTAGAAACTTTTCTCTGGCTGAGAATATTTAAGCTATGCATTTATCAAAGTACCTCAGAATATAGCTTACAGTCCATGGAGTTTGCTTCAAACAGAATAGGCCCTTTTAAGCTGCCAGAGGAACATGTTGCTTGTCTATGCAAAGATTCACTACAAAGCCCAAGAGAAGGCTGCTGTTACCTCCTACCCGAGTGCAGCTGATTAAGCATGTCCTTCCCTGAAATCACCTGTGTAAGTGACTTTTTGCTTGCGGGAACTTAGCCAAAATGAGAAGTTATCACTTCGCTATGGGGTAGGACAAAAGATAGATAGCTCTTTGAATGCACTTCAAATCTGGCTGTTCAGGAGGGATTCTGTAACCCCCAGGAACAAAAATCTAAAGTCAAGTCAAATCACCTGATTGTACATCCTACTGCTCTGCATCTATGTTGCCCATGTCCAGCTACTTTGGACAGTCTCAAGATAGGAGGCTGGTTGGAAAGCTCGTGTTGACTCTGCATGTGACCAAGGATGAGAAGTCTTCCTGTTTGTATAACAAATTAATGGTCAACACACAAAAGATCACACAAAATTCAAAATTATGGCCAAATCTGCAAGGACTATGTCAAACTGTTAAAGTGAATTCATTTTAATAAAAATAAAATCACAAACAACCCTTTCAAGAGTCACTATAACTGACTCAATCTGATCTTGAGTTTTTGATTTGCCAGTTATTTCAATAGGGACATTCTAAAATATGCTTATGTCTCTATTTGGGTTACAGAACAGCTTTATCACCTCACTGAAGCATTTGATTCAAATCTACTTCAGCTCTGTTGAAACCTGGGTCACAGTGCACAAGGCTATGCGGGAACTGACATTTTCCTGGCTCTTCTTTTAATCCTCTGTGTGCAAACCACATCCAGCACGTTTAAAGCATTGCAGTGTGTTTTCCTTTTGCTGCAGTAGTTGACACACTGCAGTTATCCCAAATGCACATCCTTTTACAAAGTACATCGGGCATAATTTAATGGAACCATTCTGAAAAACCTATTTAAATGTGTCAACTTGAAAAGCTTATTTAATCCTACACATGAACCTCAAAATGGAGACCAAGGACAGACCTGATGTGGAGCCTCTGAAGTTCATGAGGATTCTGAAGAGTCCAGCTTCATGTTTTTCCTTAGGCTGCCCCACGTCAATCTTGTTAAATTTATTAAATTGAACCTTGAGAAAATATTCCTGTGGAAGTGAGTTCTCTCTGTCTATGAGAGGACTCGTACATTCACAGGTACCTTATACTTCAATATTGCAGAACTGACTCCAAACACAACAAAATCAGGTAAGACCACTAGTACAAAAAAGTACTATACCAGTTCTGTAGCTTTTTTTTTTTTTTTAAATGGTCTCATAGAAATTAAAATGAACTCAATTCTGAGACGAAAACAAATGATACAAAGACTATTTTAATTATGAATAAGCTAAGGAATTGTGATGTGATAAAGATATGAGTGGGTTTTTTTTTCCTGCATTGGGAAAGAAAAAGCAATATGCACTTTTTTGTCTCTGAGGTAATTTTTTCAAATACATTATATTAGAACAATGTTTTCTTTATCATCTCTTGGTTTTGCTGTTCTGAGGCTTTATTATATTCAAATTTTTTAAGTCATACAGATCGGAGATAAATACAAAGAATTGAATAGTGCTAACATTATCTCAAGAACAAATACGCATTTCATTTCATTTTCCTTTTGGTGCTACTGCGTTTCTTCTGTAATCCAGTAAAGCAACTGAAAAAAGATGTCTAGTTACCTACCTTGAGTTTTTGTGGATTGTGTATCCACAGTAGATTTTGAAATTCTGAAACAAGAGCTCCTTCCAGTAAGAAATGGAAGGACTAAAAATTTACAAATCAAACTATGTGAGACAAAAACCTATTTTATGTATTTGTTCCCTGTGTCCCTAGGGGTTTTCTCCTTTAAAAATGGACCTGCAAACGGACCGAACTCAATGCTCGCAACCAAATAAAGACAAACAATATCGAGCTACATCCTTGCCTGCTATAATTCACAAAGTACATTCTACCAGCGCTAAACCAGCCTTAAAAGAGAACACCACCCATTGATTTCTTCCCAAAGAATTGAAGATAATTTTTCTTAAACAGGAAGGTTTTAATGGCCACTATCAAAGGAAACCTTGGTCTGTACACGAGGACAGACACAGACCCTGTTAGAAGCAGTTAGGTGGGTTCTGAGCTCCTTCCAAACTCAGCAGCACAGTGAAGCCTCCCTGCAGTAGAGAGGACCTAAAACAACAGAGCAGGCTTAGCAGAACCATCTATTGCCTTACAAAATAATGGCTAAATTTAATCAGTTTTAGCACTTTGCAAAGTATCTCCTGCTAGCACACAAATAATGATTTGATAGCTAACTTTTCCCCTCATTTTACAGAAAAAGGAAACAACGCACAAGCAGTCTGGAGTCAAAGCAAAGGACCTGCAAATGTGCTTTAAGTTAGTCATATACTTAACCTCTGTTTGTAGACAAAATGCCTTTGTCAGAAGTTGGGAATCCAGTTTTGTTTCTCATTCCCATTGTATACTTGGTATTAATGAAATTAATAACAATTTGCTCCATTGAGACATAGTAGAAAGGTAATTCTTAGCCAAGTGAGTATTTTCTCTGAACACAAACAGCACTATTTGAACAGACAGGTGTACAAGAGCAGGACTGATACTGGCTTCATGCTCAGCATTGCATTTAAACCTGAGTATTCCAATTATTTTGAAAGGTATCCAATCATCTTGCAGAAATTTATTAAGAAAAAGATATTTCTTTTTCCACATGCAAAGTCTTTGCCAGTAAAGAACAGCACTCTATTTTAATTAGTGTCTAGAAATAATGTTTTGGATAATATTAGTCACAGTTTAGAGCCAGTATTTAAAATCTAGGTAGCAGCTCATTGGCTTACATACATCACAGTAAATTTTTAGCTCATGACGGAAAGAGCATATGACTAAGAGGGGATCGTGTGAAAAGCTGCATATACTGGTTTGAAATTCATCCTCTATTAATAGTCCCTAATTATTAAGTCTTGCATATGAACTTCCCTGCCAGCAAAAATCAAAGAGCATAGACATAAAGCAGAAACAAAGAAGGTGAAACAGTTTTCAAAGCAAAACCCTTTGAAAGTCAAACCAATATTTGGAGAAGGAAAAAGATCACAGTGTGCAACTATCATATAAGGGGAGAGTAGGAAAAGGGGAAGATGAAGACAGGCAGTTCCATCTAAAGGACAAGCAGTAGCTTCAGAGTTGACACATATGGAGTCATATTTAGAAGTCAGAAATTGAGTCATAATTAGAAGTCAGAGATTTGTTATCCCCAGTCTCTCGGCTAACATAAAATTGCTGTTTATTCCCACTGCCTGCATACAGAACACATGCTTAGTTATTCCTGAATTGGTTTTGGTTTTCCATGTGTAATTAATGCAATCTTATTACACAGGGCAATACATTCCCTTCAAATGTACCACATTTTTCAGTAGCAGTCCCATTCCATACCATTAACCTTAGATGTATTGCAAGTTTCCTATGACTACAATAAAAGTTAACCCGTCTGCAAAAGTGTGTATATATATATATATATATATAAATAAAAAGTCACATTTCATGTCTGGAAGTACTTGCTCTTGAGCACCAAAGCAACTCCAGTATGAACGCTTAGGAATGTAAGTACAGACTCATCAGCTGAAACCCATCTGATAAACAGCAGAGGTAACAAAAGAGCAGAACAAAGAGCAGGACAAAGGTAACATGCAGACTGATTTTGCTCATTTGAATTACTGCTTTTATTTGAAATTGCATCAACACGTCTCAGGTCTTCAATGGGAAGCCATGGGTAATGCTGGACTGACAATGTTCTCACACAGTTTCATTTGTGCTCACCCCTTACCAGCTGCTTTCACTACCTGCTTTTCATGACCTGCATCTCTCTCCCCCTGTGGAAGAAATAATACAGCACTGAAGAAGAAAATGGAAAACAGGATTCGTTGCTGAAATCCTTGGTTTCAACTCCTGCAGTTAATAGCTACTATATTTCCTTTAGTCATTGCTCATTCTTTTAATATATTCCTATTGATACGCTGTCTAGAAATTTCATTTTTCTACTCCAGAAATCTTAACCAACTGATAAATGCACTAATATAACTGCACAACCGAGCACTAGAAGTACAATGGTTAGAGAGTTTCCAATAGCAGTATTTGCCCAAACAGCCATTATTTAACTCGACCATCTGAAAAAGAAGAAATGCACAGACCCCTGCATGTATTAAATTGCTAGCCATTTGGAAACAGCATTTTAATTTTATTTATGCTCAGACCTAGATTTGACCATCTCTGAGAAAGTCTTGGCTCAGTATATGAATATAAGTGCTCTCCACTGCCCACTTCTCTTGGTTTTATATTCTCCGCATACAAGCAGGTGACTGCTTATTTAGGTTGCTTAATACTAATTAGTCCTTGCAAGTGCAGTGGTTTATTCATGAATAATATTGTTTGAGCATATAGCCCTATACAGGCTGCAAATGTTAGGCATAGTATGCACGTTATCATTACAATGCTCTTACAGATAAACATGATAGTTCACAGTCCCTTTTCCAGTCCCTGGCCCACTATCATGTTAAAATATATATATACACACATATATCTATACACATATATATATACACACTTTCGGCATAAAAGGCCCCACAGTTATTGTCTTTCTAGTGCGCATATAATATTTATCAAAAATGAACAAAAACCCCAGCAGTTACTTAATTATTCCACCATTCATCATCTGTGTAGAACATTTCCCTCTGTTATAGTCAATAGCTCTGTCACTGAGACCTCCCTTAATTGAGCAGATATTGACAATCTCTGTTTAAATCAAGGCAAATGGATTTCCCAAACAGGATTCCCAAATCTGGTTAATGGGATTTGGATGCTAGACACTTGGTTTAATAAGCAGCACTAGGATGAAATTAGGAAACTTGGTGCAGCCATTCCTTTTCTCCACGATTGAGAGTGTTGTTTTGTTTTAGTCAAACTTTCATATTTTTCTGCATTTGGACTGCAAACATTTGGAAGCACATAGCACCTTTATATTACACCAGAGTTTGAGCCAGCACAGCACAATGCCATGTACAAATAACAAGGCTACGCTGAATTTGTTGGCTTAAGGATATGCTGATGCTACTTTTCTTTTAGGTTAATCAACCCTAGTGAGAAGCAGAACGTATTACCTTAGACAGTGTCATAGTTACATGGCTGCTCTGCTTCCAGTACATGCTCGGATTTTGCAGAGACGGACGTCTTTGTGTCACTTGTAATAGGGAGAGCTGAAGAATTTGTCACATAGCATTTATCTGATTAGTTGGGGATATTGGCTTGCACCAAAAGTGCAACCATGCCTTTTTCATGCATATTGAGCTTTTCGTAGAATTTCCCCTAAGCATGAGGTCATTAAAAAAAAAATTAAAAAAGATTGCTCATGACTGTCATATTGTACCATCCCAGGTAGTACTGCTTTGAGCAACAAGTTAGAGCCTCAGACATACAACCGTATCTCTCATTTACCAACAAACTCTACTTTGTTTCTTTGCAATCAAGTGCGTGTTCCCTCCATATCATTGCACATGCACATCATTCTGGCAGGAGTTTGCTCACCACACTGCCTGGGCAGCATCAGGTTGGGAAATACCCACCGCCACGTACAGTGTCCTGGGACACAAGTATAAATTATTGAGCCCATTATGAGCCTATTCCATGCTATGAGAGGAGCCTGCGCTTAAGTACTTTCATGTTATATATAAGGGATATTAGTGAGGGCAGAGATGACTGTCTCAGGTTTATTTTACTTCTGGCATTAGCAAAGAAAGATGAAGTCATATATTTTGAAATCAGAAAGCATAAGTTTAGCTCAGCAGAGGCTAAGACAAACGCATCCCCTTTGCTCTACTACATTTTCCTTAAGGCTTCTGCTGCTTATCTGCGTGCTCCGAGATGTTCTTTTGGTCCTCCCTGGTTTCCGCACCTTAATTTTTAGGGCTGCCTTTTCCTTTTGCACCCATGTGTTCTACGTAAAAACCCATGAATTAATTCTTTATATGGCCCATGGAAATCTCTCACATCAGGCATCTGTTCTTGCTCTAGCTGAAAACACTTGCTGGAGATGCTAGACCCCTCCTTTTGCTCTCCCTCCACCAGCAAGTGAAGAAGGAACCATCAGATTATCTCCTGGAAGGCAGGAAATTCTCCGAAATGCTGCCAGCTGCATGGGCAGAATAAGATGAAAGACAACCACAACAAGGAAAAGTTGAAAGCTACAAAAGAGATGAGATCTCCTGATGACCTATGATGATATTGATGTACCTAGCTTTGCCTTTGTGCCCTTGAAAGTATCTGACCTAAGTAGACAATTCTAGTAGAAGTTATTGTAGTCATTAGTTTCAGCAATTACATCAAAATATCCTCACAGATGTGGATCTCCCTCATCCTCGCAAAGAAAATTCAAAACATGGTGTCAGAGTATGCCCGCTCAGAGCTGCCTTCTGAAAACCACGCTGCATGAAGTGGTTCTATAGTTAAACTGTCCTGACATAGTAACCTGAGCAAATAATTATTGAAATTATTTTAAGGTATGCTTTCTTTTATGCATTATTTTCTGCTTTGGTATAGTCCTAGTCAAGAGCCTGGATGGAGAATATTAGTGGTCCCAAGACTCAGCAGATGAGTTAGCACGTGAATGTGTGAAACACTCCAAATTTCCTAGTTTTTCATTGAGTGACTTACAGTCACTCAGCTGCATCCACAGTGTGATCCCATCCACAGCAATGATGTCAGTGATACATCACTCATTTTTATCATCATCAACTCATTTTTAAGACGAGAACTTCTCCCTGAAGCAAGCCAAATAAAAGAAATGGAAAACCTATTAGTGGCTTTTGTTATTACTTATGTTAATGTGCTAAAGACAACCACATTATAATCATCTGCTTTTGAAAAACCCAATGGCTGCATCTTTCATAGTGCACGTAGTGGTGAACAAGCAGCACGTGAAGCACCTTCATGAGCAAAAACTTCTTATTCAGCAAATTCTAAGTGAAGATAATAAAATAAATAAATAAGAAAAAAATGGAAAAAAGTGTACACACACACACAGGCAGTTTCACGAGGAGGTGCTGAATTAATGGTTCTGAGTGGAAAATAAAAGCGAGCCACGGCGGCAGGGAAATCGCTACAGTGATTCAGAGCAGTAACCTGCTAACAGGAACAGATATGATAACTTTGAGAAACAGAATAGCTCAGTTTCCACTAATATATGTGATTTTTTTTTGAAATGGCATTTAGAATAGGAGGTATCATTAGTTAAAAAAATGCATAGAAAGCTACAGCCTTTTTATGAAAAAAAGATGTTCTGCACTTTCAAAATGTCAAAAACAAGCCACTATAAAAATAAAGCAAGTAATAATGACAAGCTTTCTTCATTATGCTGAGAATTAGTCTACAAATATTTAAAACTTCTGCTTCAGTCTATTTATTTTCCAAATAGATTTTAAAAAATCAAAAATTTTCTTAAGGGTTTTATGAAATAGAAACCAGCAAAAAGGAGTTTTGTAGGTCTAAAAGTATAACCACGTGTTTAATTTTAAGTTATGTATCTTATATACTCTACACACTTTAAAATATGCATTTTCAAACATAGGTTGAAACACTTTACCTTGTTGAAACTATTCAAAAATGAATGTAAATGAAAATGTCACAATAAATAAAGGATTTTTTTGCCAGTTACTATTAATATTTAAAGGCAACGTGTGGGGTTTTATTAACTCGAATAAGAACTCTTTTTTAAAACTTCATTTACATAAATTAAATATTCCCTTGCTATTATAGATACTTTTCCTCTTTCTGCTTCAGTTGTCTGATTATAAAAAAAAAAGAAAAAAAAAGGAAGGTTGGGGGGCTAGAGGGCAGAGCGACTTCATGCAGACGAATTCTAATAGACCTTCCAGATATATAGCATCTTGTTAAAAATTCATGCAGGCCAAAATACTAGAAGGTCAGAAAATGTCTTTGAAATTCTGCCAGAGCTCTTTTTGATAATTCATTCAGGTTTTAAAAGGGAAAAATTCCTCATTAAAAAAGACCTAATGCTTATTAATTTATACTCCTAAGGCAGAGGCTGAATAATAAGCGACGGACTCTGTTAATCCATTTATTAAATATCAAAGACCATATGTTTTCACCTTGCGTCCTTGCTTATTGATTAATTGTCTTAGACCTTTACAGATAAAGGCAGGAAAAAGAACTTTCTTCCAAAGAGAGTCTCTAGGCACCTCCTTCACCTGGTGGAAGCTGCATCGCTTCTTCCATGTAACACACACCTTAAAGAGCTCCATCTTCTCTGCCCTTGGATCTAGTGGATCTGGCTAAATGGAAATTCCCTGAGCTGAAAGTTATCGTCTAGGTGACAAGGAATAACTAAACTAGCTCCAACTGCTTTTTTCACTCTTACCACTCTTCAAGCTCCGTATTCGTGCCCAAAACTCCAAGTGTAGTGCAGACACAACCCAGTTTCTAGTCCACAAATTGAAATATAAACCATATGAATCGACTGTTTTTTCACCGCTACCAAGAAACCTTCATTTTACCCAAAAATTCATGTGATACCAAAGCAGGAGCCTTTCTGGACCACACAGCAGGAGCACTGGAGTTTTTCAGCAAATCTGTGTTTTTTTACGAGTGTTTTGTAACGATCAGCCTGGGCTCCTATATGTCTTCCACTTCATTATATTATTGCCCAAAGAGAGAAATAAAAGGCAAAATCATGTCTTGCATTCACTTTTCAGTGGTATAAAAGATGATTCAAGATGCTACTGCCTCAAGATGATTCAAGCCCAAACTGTGAACCTCTTCTTAAAATCTAGCAAACATCATAGGCAAGTGACTATTTTGACCTCTTATTTCCCACATTCATAATTTCTCTAAAAAAAAATTAAAAAGGAAAAAAGTGAAAAAGAGAAGTTTTCTAGGATGAAACAAGGAATTAACAAGGAATGATCTCAACTAAATAGCAGGCTATATCAAGAAAAATTACTGACATAGAGAGTTATTAGGTAACAGAACAATCTTCCAAATAACAGAGGACCTTCTCTTGTAAAAATGGAAAAAAAAAAAAAAAAATGGCCCCAGAGCCAAACCACCAGGTGCAATCATAATTAATACCTTCAAGAGGATCAAGTAATACTTTGACACAAATAACCTTCCGCCAGCAGGACCGCAAGAGCAGAAGCAGCAGCACGAGTGTGCTTGGCACAGCTTCCTTGGCAGAGGAGAAGACCTCAGCCTGCACGTGCTGTCCCTCTGCATGGGTGACCAAGCCAGCAAGCACCTGGCCACAACTCCCTAGCACCAAGGACAGTCATTATTCTCTCTCCTTTTGTAACAGGTGGTGCACATACGAGTGTTAATTTTCAATTACCTGCTCACACAGCTTAGAGGTCTACAGAGAGGGTTTTTTTTTTCCTCACTTTTTTTTTTTTTGCAAGTGCTTGAGCAGTCAGACAACTTTTGAGAGTTCTTCCCAACAGCAGAACCATCAAAAATAAAAACCAAAACACTGATTCCCCACAAGCACCATGGAAAATACAGCGTGTTTTAGCTTAGACGATGGAAGAAATTGCATCTGGAGGTACCTAGTGAATATTCTGAAAGTAAAGATGGATACACAAAAGGCAGGACATTTCTCAAGAGAACCTAACTCTCCCCAGGTTAAAGACAGTCTCCACTTCAGTAATTATTTTTCTTTTTACAGGATGGCCTCCACTCTTACCGAGTTGAGTGCTACTTAATAAGATGATAATATGATACAGCAAAGCCTCCTCCAGCTCCCAGTGTTCATTATCTCCAGCACAACACTCGAGGAGAATTACCTGCTCGCCAAAGCGCAAATGAACCATGGAATTCATTACAGGTTTTCTCAACTTCCAAGCACAGCTTTCGTGCTGACAGTCAGCTACAAATATCCAAACCAACACCAGTCCTATAACCGTAGGCCAACTGGTTTTCTCATGAATGAAAACCAATTATTAAAAAGGAATCATAAGGTATCTATTTTGGTGTGTATCTCCATGGTTTAGATAACAATTCCTGATGGTAATAAGCTGAGTCCTAAATGCACACATGCCATGATCACGCTGCGTAAGTTTAAAAATGCTGCTTGCCTGCCTGCCTGTTTTGCTGGCAGCTTTACCCACCAGGAGCACAAATGATTTAAAACCCAGATGCTGAGCAATTTGAGATGCACAAGCACCCTACAGTGAAGCAATTATTGCCTTGGAGGGTCTTATTATCCTCATCATGCCATGAATTCTGCACAAAGTAAACATGCCTCCATTGTTATGTATTTCCCAAACTGCAGTACTGTAATGAGAAGTTTTGAAAGAAGAAGTTTCTCATCCCTAAACATAAATCTTTGCATTCTTTCATCCTTGCTTAGAGAGGCAACAGACTCCTACAGTCTTCCTGCCAGACTGGATTTTTTTTTTTTTTCTAATGGAAAACCTAGGCAAGCAGTTGACGCATGGGTTTTATCAGCTCCTGACCTGACAGAGCAACACTGGGCTACTTGTAGAATTAAAGGCCTTGCTGCTGTGTCTTGACCAGTATTGCTGCCTCATGATAACGACCACGAAGTCTTCTAGCATATCCAGCCCGAGTCCCATCAGCCACACAACATTTTTATCTTGCATAACTTGCAGACCTGGGCCTGGGTTTTGATGGCTTCTGACCACATGAGGGTCACCTAGGCCTAGGAATAGTTTTCAGGTATTTACAGCACAGCAAGGAATCAATAGAACATGGCACGTGTTGGGCAGAAGTGAAGCTTGCCTTTAAGAAAAATGCAGTGCCTTGTATTATTTCTTGAATGAAATTTATAAGCTGTAGTGAATCACTTCCAAATGTAATGATTAAATAAGTGTTGTTTAATTTTTACATTAAGTTCTTCTGTGCAATGCAAACATATACTTTTGGACTATATGGCTTATTTCAGAATGTAGCCAATAAAGAGAAACACTAAAGAGGTCAGTATAAGAAAGATGATTTATGAACAAATTCCACTTCAAGCAAACTCTTATTTTCCTTCACTTGCAGTAACCATCAGATGTCTAAGCTTTTAAGACCAAAAATACAGAAAACAAGACTAGTTTGTGTTTCATGTGGGTGGATAATATGGTAGGCAATTATTACATTATTATATCTGTATTTTAGAAACTGGAGAATGGAAGGATATTCCCTTTTTTTTTTTTTTTTTCTTTTTTTTTTTTGACCAAACTCCACAGAACTTTTGTAAAAGTCTGAAGTCACAGGGAAAATTCTTTTTCCTTAATGAACCTCCAAGAGTGAACAAGTCATAGTCACTATAAAGGAAGAACCTTCTGTACCTTAGGAAATTTAGAATTAATTTTGATTCTGCTATTTCAATTTAGACACAGCGTTTCATTATCAACAAAGACAATAAATTCAAGATACAATATCTTAACCACTCTAGCAAGATGCATGGAACTGAATGCAGTTCGCAGTCAAGTTTAAGCTTCAAATATTTCCAGTACCATATTAGCTGAATGCCAATATGAGACAAGAATAACTTGCTTAGAATCAGCAAGTTGACTAGAAAGAAAGGGCACAGAACGCTTTATTTCTCAAGTGAAGCAGGTAATCTAATCTCTTCCTGGTGTGCATTCATCACCCCAGGGAAGGAGGATAACCGGTCCGAGCGCTACGTGGAACGTGTCACCTCTGGTGCCGAGCTGCAGCATGTTCTGCTTTATCAAGACCTGGCTCTTCACAGATAGCTAATAAGGAGCAGCTCCGTCCTGTGATTAGAGCTGATGTTTTTGCTGATGTCAGCAGCACCAATGCAGAAGACAAATGTTAGTGCAGATTCCTGTCTCCTGTTGTCTCTTTTGCAAGAGTCACAAGCGCAAAAATATCCCACTTGCCAAGCTGCCCGCTAGCGTGTATACAGGGGCATAGCATAACGAGTGACACAAAGGACAAACAATACAAGTACAAAATGAGAACAGTGGAAATTAATCTTTAACAAAGTAACACTAAAAAAAAATGGAGATTATTTAGCTTTTTATATGCCAGGAAAAAAAAAAAGAAAGAAAAAGAAAAAAAGAAAAAGATAAGGAAATAAAAAAGAAAGAAAAAGAAAGAAAAAAGAAAGAAAAAGAAAAAAAACGGTTGTTACACTGCAACTTTCTCCTACATGTCTTCTCTCATGCTGGGATTAAGAAGTAACATGCCTGTCTTTGGGAATAGCCAGAAAAACAATCAACTAAACAAACACAAAAAACCCCAAAACAAACAAACAAACAAAAAGAACTCCCAAATCCCCAAATTTATTGAGCATCATTGTAAAAACGAGGATTGAAGCACAGTTATCCAATAAATTCTTACCACTCACTTTGTCCATGAAATCAGACAGTATCCAGGGTGCTGACACCTTACCCTGTCCCCTGCACCTCTCTCCATGCCTGAGTGTGTCTTTAGGGGGACAAATCCGACCATTCCCAAGGAAAACTGACATGCGTTTTGTTTCTTTCTGCTCGCACCATCACTGTGGCATGGGTGTGTAGGTTAAATTATTTCTATATAGTTGCTCCATTCCTTTCGTACAGGCACACTGTTCACGGTCACCTGCAGAATTGCTCAACGTGTGTAAATGCTTTTTTGACTAATTTATTCACCCCTAACTTTCCACTGCTTGCATCCGTGATTAATTTGGTCCAAAGTATCTTGCTGTTATTGCAGTTGATTTATTGTCAGCACAGGCTTATTGGTATGGCAATTGATTTGTCTTAGCTCTACTCCATCTCTCAGGCCCTAATTTTCAATTAATTCTTATTAATTACTGCTTTCTTTACAGTAAAAATCTACAGTCTTTTTGCTGGTGACTTTTATTGGCCTGCAATAAAGGAGGAAGGCATCACGCATATCAGACAGGCTCAATTTCGTATTTCTACTAGCATATGACACTGCCTTTGTACTTCAGACAGATGTCGTATGATATGTGTAGGAGGCAGCAATGAAAGAGAAAAGTTAAACTGGGGGAGTGCCTATATATTTAATAACTACACATAATAAAGGAGGAGTGGACCCCTGCACCTCTCTACCACTGTCTTCTAAAGAAGCTTTGCTCCAGATCCACAGCTGTCTTCCCACTTCTATTCCTGTTCAATAGCGATCCTACACTATGTGCATCACCCTTGAGAGAGCTCAAAAACAGTGGAAGAAAATATGGCAAGCTGGTAAGAAAACATCTAATTAGAAAAATAGCAAATGGAAGAGAAAATTGCCAAAATGGCTGATTCATAGGCAACTTTGGATACATTAGCTAAAACTGCAGTAATTACCTATCACTACTCACTGCAGCAAACACAAGATAACATGACACATTTTTATTTCCTCACATTGACCTTTAAATCACACTACTCTTTCTGCAGGCTAAGAATACTTCTAACACACATAGCAGTATAATTTTTACCATTGCAGTGATAGTGCACAATAGCTTTTCAAACAATTATAACCTTATTTTGAGTCTGGTGTGTCAAATCTGCTTAGCACAAAAAGCTAAAGTCTCATTCTGTGCAGAAAATATTCGTTGCTGGATGCTGAAAGGAGAGAAGGTCCAAGAGCTCTGCCAAGGGGTCACTGCCTGCAAAAGGGACCACCTGAGCCGAGACGGTGTCACGTTCCCAACACAGTACCCAAAAGAGACGCTCAATGACAGATACCTTGGCCGAGCATCACGGCGAGCTCTTGTTCTCTCAAAAGATCAACCAAAGACAGTCGAGCATTGCTGTGAGCAGCAGCTACATGATCCAGATGAAGTTTAAGATGTTAAACAGAAAATGGAACAATAAACTCAAGCACGGAAGCTCCTTTCAGCCTTGCTGCCACTGCAACCTGTGAGAGTTTTGCCACTGCTCGGGTAATTACAGTGCTCGTGGATTATAGAGCCCTCTACCTTGACTAACAAAGCTCCTCAAAGTGAAGCACTTCAGGGATTTTTTTGTAGCCTCGGGCTACAAAAGAATTTATTTTATAGTTATGGCACACCTTTGATTTAAAAAAATAAATAAGTGAAGGAGTAGGAAACAAATATTTTCAAGGGCCCTAAATCTTTTTGTAGTGATGCATAAAGCTTCTTCACAGTAATAACAGGGAAGAAAATGAAACATACCTATATTAAATTATAGTAATTATAACTGATTTACCCCTAAAGCCTGCAGTTGGCAAGTAGAAAATGGAAAACCCTTTTTAAATTTTTTTGTTTTCATTATTATTTTGCAAAGGGCCCTCTTCAGAATAGCATTTAAGTATAAAAGGTTCTTAAGGCTATGAATAACTCCCTCTGATTTGAATGGAAGCTAAATAGATTTATAAAGTTAACTGTCATCCTAAGCACTTTCTTATGTTTTTATGAAGCACTGTCTCTGTTCAGTGAATTTCTTTTATCAAGATGTACACATCAGTCATTATGGAACTGGAGACATAATAAAGGTTTAAAAATCAGGATAACACTGGACTTATTTGTGTGAGGAAACTAAGGAAAGCTTTACTGAAGTTAGGCGGGGGAAAGGATGTTAATGGCAGCACAAGGATGCTCCTGTGTTTTAACTGTTACAGGTGTGCTCACTCGAAAACAAGAGAAAAAGGTCATGTTTGGGACAATAAATACATGGAAATATGCAAATGATTTTCTTTTCATTTTAATTCCAGGTAGTCAAAACGTACATTTTATCTATTCCCAGATGATGGAGCTGGTAACGCAGGCTTTCTTGAAATTCATCTTTTGCCAAATAAGAGAGAACAAAGATTAAATGAAACTTGAGTGAAATTTCTGGTAAAACTCTGAAAAAAAGATAATTACCTCAAAGTATACCAGGAATTTTGTATCGTGAGCTCTGTGAAGCAGAAAAACAGACGTCTTGGACTCACAGTCACTACTGCTCTTGGTTACATGGACCTGAGTTTTGCAGGGAGATTGCATGTCTTAACTGCAAGTTTTACTGTAAAACTTTTTGTTGACCTTTTTGCTAATCCACAAAGCAACAAGAGAGCATGGGAGATGCTAAACCCAGCCTTTTGGATGGGTTTAGGGCCAGATAAGGCCAACAAGGTGATTTTAGAGAAGCGGTCATTTATGATGAGAGGACAACCTCGGTTCCAGAAAGGTGGTGTGGGTCCCTGAGAAGGGAACATACCCTTATGAAAGCCTAGGATCCTTCTGGGACATTAAGTTCTTTTCAAATATCTGTTCCTTGGTGTCTATCATGGATTATTTTTTTCCATGCCCTCATAACATACGCTTACTGGGGACATATGCTTGGAATAGAAAATAAAAGTAAAGAATCACCCCCTCCATCCCTACCATACCAAAAAAAGCACAAAGACTCTAGTGGGAGGCTGAATTTAGCACTGAATTACTAAAGGGTTCCCAGAGAAGGCAGTAGTGCAATTTCCAGGCTCAATGCCATGCAGTGTCTAGATACATCCAAATCATCCATTAGTTATAAAATAAATGTCAGAATAACCTGTGTAAAATTATGGCTCTAGCAGAATGGTATGAAGTGTGGCTAAATGTTCATAAATCAGATGTAGAAGTGAAAATAAAAATTGTAAATTTTAATCCAGCACATTCTGGATTTACAAAAGCTCTCAAGCACGTCCAGCTATTTTCCCTGGGTTAGTTTTACTTTGTTCCTTTATAGAAAGAAGGAAGTGATGCAAGTACATTTCCTGTTATATTTTGCTTAAATTAATATAGCAACTTACATGTTTATATTTGTAATTCATTAAAAAAAAAAAACTTGAATTTCTTATTACTGAATGTGTATGAATGTGAAAATAAATAATAATATTGCCCAAAGTGTTTTGGACCTGATGTAATGATTCCTGCAGAGCCATTAAGTTTCATCATTTCCATAAATTCAGGGTGCCTGCAATAGGCTCTTTATGAAAGGACATTTAATTTCGTGATAGGCTATAATGGCTCCTTTGCATCAGTAATAAAGTCAATAATCCGCATTTTTTAAACCTCTCTAAATATCCTTTGACACAATAGGTTGTTACAGTCCTAAGTCCTTCAGGCCCACTGGGCCACTAAAAGAAAAGGTTTGAAGCTATTAAATATATATTTAACATGATAGAATGTTATGAGTCTATTGGAGGTCAATGCTGTAAAATTATGCCTCTAAAAATCCTCCTCAGAAAGTAATTTATGACATAGAATATGTTTATTAAAAGCCCCTGACTACAGATTTATGTGATTTTATGTGAAGAATGCAATTGAATATGCTTGGGGACCAGTCCTGCAAACACTTTTCATGAAGTTCAGAGCTTATTACCCTACGTAATCCCTCCCGGAGTCAACTGAAATACTCCCAAGAGTGAAGTTACTCATTCGCATTTGTAGTTTCCTGCCCTTAAACCTGTTTCCACAGCTCTGCCTTGGATTCCGTGTAGGATCTATCAAGCCATTTGATTAGCTCTACTTATCTGAGAGGGAATCATTTCATGGGTATACAGTAAGATAAACTGCACTTTCACTGTGCAGTAAGATGCACAGTGTTATTGATACTAATAGTGATTATTTCTGCAGCTCTGTTTTTATTAAGCAGCTATATCAGTGGTGGTGACCAAGTTAAAAATAATTATAATAGGATAGTGTAATCCTTTTGTGACATAGCTCAGAAATATTAAACATTCCTCCCACCTTATGCCTTATCCACCTCCAAACACCAAGCAGAAATCAGCCAGCCAAGTCTGTTTATGGAATATTTGCAGGGAAATGCATACTTATGAAAAAAATACTGCCTTTCTGCTAAAAATGCTTGTAAAAATTATATCCCCAAAATCTTGGTTCTCCCATTTTACTTATTGATATACCCCAGGACAATATTTGCAAAATGTCCCTCCTTCAGCAGTTGGTTGCCACTTATTTAGGAAAGAGCAAGAGCTAATAATGATGTGGGTAACACTGTTTTCATTTCTGTGCTAGTGTAAACTGAGAGGGGAATAATATGTACGGTAATTTTACATGTAGCGCTCAGTGTATATCAGGAATCTATACGTTTCCCCACTGTGGCGGGAGAAAGGGCCTAGCTCAGAGTGAGTTAATGAAGGGCTTTTCAGCAGCTCCTTGTTACCAGGTGCCGTTTGCCAGCCAGACAGGGTATGGTTCCAGTTAGTCGTGCACAAAGCATGTTACTGTCCAAAAATTAGGAAGAGTGGGCAACAGTCCTCACCGGGGAATGCTAACCCCCTCAATTTGTGGCTCAGCAAGACTCGTCAAGGGTGAAATAGGGCAGAGAGGAGCAAAGAAAAAAAAAAAAAACAAAATCTGAGTAGATGTCCCCATGAAAACAGCAGAGGACTTGCATACGATTCTACATTTCACGTATTTTCTAATCAAGATATTCAGTGGTACAAGGTTTTGCTCAGGTACCAAAGCCCATCTGCATGGCTATGCCTGTGAGAGCAGGACAATAATAATAAGGGGTTTTGGTGCTCAACTGCGCTATAGATATAGCAAAATATGGTTATATTCCATTTCTGTAGGCTAGTCTCTAGTCCTAATACAGTGATAGCACCAGAGATGCTAATCCACCAGGAAATGTACCATGGTCCCTCGTACAGAGCACGACTAGGGGATGCCCAAGACTCGTTACAGCTCTGACAGGACAGAGTGGCTGCTCATCTTTTAGTAGCATTATTCAGACATCCAGCAAGCTCTACTGCAGAAAAGAAATAGGCAAATCTCACTCTTCTTCGATTCGTTATTACATCTTTTGGTTTTCTATGCTTGTGCTCTGCCAACCACAGGGACACAAGCAGGGAATTGCAGGAATACAAGCATCATGCCCAGCCGAGCCTTGATCGAAACACAAAAAAAAAATCCTAAAGGTTTTGCAAGAATGGCCTCCTTAGAAACCTTTTGAACTCTTGTTAAGAATAGCAGTTTGCTTTCTAAATGAATATGAAGCTTCCCCATTAGAAACTTGCTAATAGCAAATCAGAGAATTTGCAAGGCACATGCTACAGACAAAAGGGTCTTTTTTTTCTTTCCTTTTAACATAGGCAAAAATCTGCAGATGATGAACACTTACCCAGCTGAATGTATCAGACACTCTGTAGCCTGCACAGCTCTGTACTGATGTCCTTCTACACAGATATATGAAAGAAGTATTGTCAAGCAGCCTGCCCAGCACAGCACCTCCTCACCTTCCACTGAGCCTCTTCTACAATTAATTTTATGGAAGACCTCTCTAATCTATGCCTCCCTGCCAAAATCTCCGTTTGTATATTGTATGCATAGCTTGCCTTTCACCTCAAAGCTGCTAGTAAAGCCCTGGGTAGATTCATTGGAAAAAGCAACATGTTACCTTAAGCTAGGAAAGGATTTTCTAAGAGTTGTGCTACCAGCTAATAAAGGATTTGGGAGACTGTGAATTTTGCATTATTTATGTAATGCAGTGTACATGAGAAGATGGTTTAACATACCACTTGACATGGGTATATACCATAATCTATGCTTTTAGGTAAAGATAGGAGCTAAACAGAAGCATTCAGCTACTGAACTGCTCTAGTTGCAAGCCAATGGCTGTTAGGACTGGCAGTGCAAACCCACAAGATCAACCAAACCAAATAAAAGCCATAATTTGTTTTCAGATTGAGGCAAAAGGCAAGGAAAACTTATGCCTTGTTCATCTGAATCTTGTAATCCCTACAATCCTACAATCCCTATGTAAATTAGTGGTAATTAATTATCAGTGTGGGACCAACTAAAAGACATTGTTATGGTAAAATCAGACGTTGCCGAGCTCCTGCCCATTTCCCAAACTCTCTTAAAGCTCTGATTTGAGGGGTGAGGCTAGAGAGGGGAAGGATTTTTTTTCAGTTATTCAACATTTCTCCTTTTGGAGGCCAGCAATTAGAGTGCAGCAGACCTAACTGCTGCTCTAGTGACCTAAACTAGAAACTACCCTAGACCTTAGCCATCTGGCACAAGTAAAAAGACTTTAGCGCTTAGCTTCTTAGTAGAAAAGAGAAACCAAAATGTGGATTCTGTGATTTCATCTATGTAGAAGAAGTCTTGGGTCTATGCAGATTTCTAGTGTTAGTAATCTTGCATTTGGGCTTCAGGTAGTCATTAACACCCCCGTTAGTGCTGGACCCAGAGGCACCTGCACAGTCCCAGGACCCGGTGAGGCCACAGGGTTTGAGCTGGCCTCAGCACAGCAGTGACTCCTGTCTTGGCTGCAACGCCATCAGCTCCATGCAGTGTCCCAGTCCGTGCAGAATTCTCCTTTAAAAAGACTAAATACTTAAAATAGTGTTTGTAGGCACGTGTATCGGTAGGACTTGGATCTTGGGAATGCCCCACAGAAAAGCCCAGTTAGGATTTTACAGGGAACACTAAAGAGCAATCAGCACAGCCAGAAACAAGGTTATTTGCTGACAGCTGCTGAATTTTATCTGTGTTAAGGGAAAAGGAAGCAATGGGAAGAAGAAAGGAAAACTCATTTATAGAAATAAGTGCTTTCAGCATCCCCTAATATGACTCAGGAGCACAGCATACAAAAGTGACAATTTCTGATCAGCTGATTATACTTGACCTTAGTTCAAGAAACCTTTTACTGGAAATTTTGGGCATTCCTTAAAGTACTAACTGAAGACACAGGGTTCCCCACTCTAGCTCCCCAAACAGGCTAAATCTTCAGGAAACTCAAAAACAAAGTAGGCAACAGCTTCTTCAGTACGTACGATCCTATTAAAATTCAAAGCAATTAACCTCACCAAATGGAAATCATTTTCTGGGAAAAAAAAAAAAATGCTTGCACTGGTGACAGGGAACCAAAAGCAGCACTAAACAGAACAGAACAGAAAAAACAACAGCAAAAACAGAGTACTGAGCACTACAGGGGCTCTTGAAATGTCGGAGCTTTCATGCCTTTTTGGTGACAGAAATTCTTTGTGAAAATGGGGCACAACCAGCATACTACAACACCAATTGCTTGGCCCCATTTATGTGCTCCCTGAGCATAGCTTTTTCATTTACTATATTTCTAGAACCCCAAATTAATTTCATATCATATATGTACTAAGCTACAAAAACAACAACAAAACCCTAACAGAGATATCTTATATTTTTCTGCTGGTTTGTATGTTGGAAATGTTGGATCATGGCTTTTGTTTTTATGCTTATTCTAGCATCTAGAACTTTGCTGGAAGCCAGAATAAAACATGAGAGTTCTGATTCTCCTTTCTATTTATATTGATAAAACGAAAGGGGGACTTTAGGCAAAAGTGGACTTCAGCAGCTTAAAAGGCATATTACATGACAGTAATAATCAGAAATATCTGTATTGATGGCTTTTCTATGAAAGAACTGAAAAATCCAGGGCAATTAAATCTGATCAAACCGAAGACAAGAAATGCAGTACTTGGGGAAGTGTTAAATGTTGCTTTCTTTCCAAGCTAGGACCTTGGATTGCAGTGAGGCTGTGGTAGCACAGCAGTGATGGAGCCAGACTGGCTACCTATGGTACGATGCTCTGCCTGTAACTCCTCTAACTCCCTCAGATGAAAAGAAATTGTGTTGTCACAAGCTGTTCTAATTTAAATTACAATTTACATGAATTTATTATTCAGCAAGTAGGCACAAGAAGGATTAGTTTCACGAGCAGCAGAACTAAATCGGAAAATATTTTCAGCAAAGCGGAGTTTTAGGAGGAAATGCCATTTTTTGAACTCAAAATGCTTTAGCCAAAGTTTCTCTCTTGCTCTCTAAGACTCACACATGTCTTTGCAACAGCTTGTCAAGAATTCAGTCAGAGCCAGCACCTCCAGCCTGCACCGCTCTAGGGAACGGGCTAAACATGCACTCGCACGGTTGCTGCAATAGAGCTGACAGATTCAGGTTATCTCATCCTCATGCCAAACTTCATGTCAGGGACCCATAAAGCAAACCCAGGACCTTTACCCTGTTGGCTTTAGAGCAGGGCAAGTTCATAGATAGGTATATACATATACATATAAATTATTTAAAATACATTTTATAACCACTTAAATTTTTAAATAATATTTGAGAATGTTTTGTAGCAGGTAACCATGGATAATTCAAGTCAGGTCACTGACTATTCTAAACTAAATACTGAGTAATCTTCCCATAATCTTGGCCAGTCTATTAAAAGTGGGCTGCATTGTGGCTATCGCCTTTATCTCTATTTAGCAGAGTTGGAATATCAGGCACTTCGGTTTTGTTAACTGTTCATCTCCTTGCAAAGCTTAGGGTTTTAGAGACCTTTTTTCCTCTCTCATTGTTTCTAATCTTTGATGTTTTCTTCTGGTCTAACTCCATCTGCTTTCCTGCTGGAAGCCCTATGGGATTACAATAACTGAAGGTATTATTTCTTGTATGACAGTACATTTTAGTTGCTGATAAAAAAAAAAAAAAGTATATGTAAAGACTAACAACACTTTTTATCTTTTTTTTTCCCTCTCCCTTAGAGGTAAATCCTAATATAAGCTTTAAAAATGCCTTTTCTACCACAGGCTGGAAATTGGATCATCCTTCTTCTAAAATGTAAAATGGTCTAATGGTCTAACACAAAAGAAAACAAGAGAGAATATCCTTACTTTTTGAAAATACTTAGTTTTAGAGAATATCTGCTCAGATGAAAAGCTACAGCACTGCAATCATACAAACAAGAGTCTGAGGGTAGTATTCAGATTACAATACTAACAGTGGTGCCTCAGTTCTCATTTCATGCACAACTACCTCCCTGTGCTCTTACTGCATCAGCATGGTAGCATGGGACCCTCTAGGTTTTATAAGATATATCTGATCTGTTAAAAAAGTGTGGTTTTTGCTCAGTCTTCTACAAACATGACAAAGACTTACTCTCTTGTTCCTAAAAACAGTGGTTGAAATAGATCTTTTCATTCTCCCTGATCAAATATTGCAGGCGTATTCCCAAAGAGTAACACAGGCAGTGAAATCCTCCTTCCTCAACATCAGATTCTGGTCGGTGTCACTGATTTGGCCCCGCACACAAAATCGCTGCTTTTCCATGTGAGCTGACACACCAGATGGCCCCATATTTATCCTTTGCTTTAGATCTGCCCTTGCCTGAAGCCATCTCCAATGCTCTCCCCTTTTGTGCTCACTCTCTGCTAACAAATGACTCCGAAGAAAGCGAATTTCCAGTTCAATTCCTGCAGACGCGTGCCAAGTCATACACACGGTGCTGCAGGAGTTCTACATGGACACACCAAAACTTGAATACTGAATACATGAATACTGAAACCCAAAAACAAGCACATCTGTAAATACACGATGTAGGGAAAAGTATTTCTGTGTTTTGCAGAGGGTTTCTTGTCAGCACAGCTCTTAATGTGAGCCTGCATGTGCACGGCCAGAATACTCAAAGATCTGAGGTCGCTAGGAACTAAACATCAGAAGTAGCAAAATCAAATATCAACTTCTCAGAGAAGCCATCTGAGAGAAAGAGGAACAAATAACATTTATTAAGGCAGAATACATGCCTCTCTCTTCATGAGTACTCTGTAAAATATAGGATTTGGGGGTATTTTGCTTGGTTCTAATTTTAATACTACCAGTTTAGGTACAGAGGTGAGGAAGGTGGTGTTGAGATCCTGAGACTGACGGAGTCAAGGACTCATCGAGGATATCGTGAGTTTAGTGCAGCAGAGCTGGGTTCATCTGTTAATTGATCTGAAGATTATCCTGGATTATCCTTTATCAGTCTGTAAAAACATAATCACACCGCTACCCTCTGCAGAAACCTTCCACGGTTAAGGATAAAATCACTGCCAAGTCTACAACTGTGCCACCCACATAATGTATCAAAGAAGTGGCTCATTTCTCATTTATATACATGTGTGTCGTGCATAATATAAATATAACAGATGATCCTCTAACAGAAAGTTATACCTTAATTATTTTTCAGGTCATTAGGGTTTTTTTTTTTTTTTTTTAAAGAGAACATTCTGGGCATGATGGACTTTTTTTGTTTGCTTTCTTTTTAAATCTATCGAACTGCCTTTTTATATCTACCAACCATCAGGTTCTAGTCCACTTTCCCACCTACCCTCTCCCAAGCTTTACACAACAACCCGTTTCCTCCATGGTCAGCTCTGGTTTAACGTGTTCAGGTCAGGCTCCTTTACCTGCATGAACCAATGCACTGCAATCAAAAAGATATAGTTTCAAATCACTGCTTGTAACTGCTAGTATTTCACTGATGTAAAAAATGACCTTAGAGATATCACCGCAGGATCTGAAAAACTTATTGAAACATCCTATCAGCTGCTTTTGTAATTTTTAGATTTCTAAGTATGAATTTTCCTGAGAAACCCCTATGAATCATTTGAGAAGCTGATTCTACATCACATAATTAATTCCCAGTCATGCAAAAGGCATTTTGAAATCAAGGAGACAGTTCTTATCAGATCAGAACAAAGTTCTCAGAGATTAATAAGAAAGATATTCAAAAGTTACTGCAAAATACATTAATAATCCAACTTTCATTCCAGCACTGTATGAACTCTTGTAAAATCCTAAACTATGTTCTGTAAAGAAGTTTTTTCTTGATCCTTACCAGATTATTGAAGTCCTGCTGGCCTAACAGCTTTCTTAAAAATAAGCAAATGTCCCTCTAGGTTTGGGAATTTTTCTAATGTTATTGCTTTCTCTGCTAGGGCAACAAAAAAAGATTATCAAGACCACCTATTCTTTTTTTCTGTATTTCAAGGCCTATTTGGAGCTAAATCAAGAAATTAAAACAATGATTCAAAAATGCCTAAGAAGTACAGACTATTATAGAGAGAGTAAAAAGACTGACACAATGGACAGAAAAGCTGAAAAATTGTTGGGATTCACCATTGGCTTAAGTTTTCAGGGCAAATAAATAAAAAACATGAAGTATCCATCAGATGTGTAAACTGGGGCAGAGTTGACAAGACATTAGACCATGGCAAGACACTCGAAGAAACTTAATAAAGGAGGAGGATAATAAATACAGCCCCAGAATTAAATGAGATCCCTGTAGTGTTTGTAAGAGGAACCGAAGTTGGCAAGCAGGCAAAAAAAATGACACTTAAACATCTTTGAAAATATTGTGCCTAAAGGCCATGAGGTTAATGATTAGATTCAATGAAGAAAAAAAAATAAAAAATAAAAAAAGGTCTTCAGAGGCCACCCCAGGCTCCTGCTACAGTCCACTGTAAGTCCAGCACTTTCCTCTCCAGGCTGCAGAGTTGGACAGATATTTGGAAAGATAATTTCTTTCTCAGGCAGAAGGTAATTAAAGAAGGCTATTGCAAAATATAAAGGTTGCAGGGAATTCCAGGGATTTATCTGACAAAGTAAATGCCATGGGAACAGCTCTGGCTACCTTCAAAAGGCAGCCTGATTTCTCCGTGTCTTACTATTAATGAACTTACTAAGCAAACACTACCTGTTATGGAATAAATATCTGAATTCACAGTCCCTGAAATCAACAGAGGCTGCAACTGAGAGCTTGGGATTGCAGCCCTCAAGAAGACATTATCCATTTGAGATGAGTGCTTTCTGTGCAGATAAACATGTGGTGAGCTCATGAAAAGTCTCTGCAGTGGTACAGCCCAAAAGTGGGATGTGAAGCTGTTTTCTCCAGGGTCACAACATAGTGTAAAAATTAGTTCTAGCTCTTCTAACAACAAAGATAACCTTCAAAAGATAAATATCTGAAACAGATTGGTCTATTGAATATACAGTGGTGGGGTATTTCCCATTCCATTTCAGCAAGCTTTCTACAAAAATAGGGAACTTCTTTGATGTTTTAAATCCCAAAGAACAGATATGTAAGCACTGAATGTAGTCACTATCCAACCAGTCACAGAGAGAGGCTCTTGTTGAAGTAGCCCCAAAGTTTCTAACTTGATACAGCTCCGAGGGTAGATATGGTAGGGAGGACTCTAGGAAGGAGGTGGGTTGAACTTAGTAAAACCGTCATTAGGGGATGTTTAAAGTACTCTAGGTGAATTAAAGAGGCTAGATTTAAGATATGTGAAAGTAGAACTTCCCACGATTTTAAGAATTGTGATGTGGAGAAGCATTAAAGAATCAAGAAGTTTCAGAAGAAATCGGAGGTTCACTAAAGATAGCGAGGAAGAGGAACAAATAACTTAATTCTTCACTCCAAAAAAGTATGTGTTCATCCAGCAAAATGCCGCTATATGTCTTGGATAACTTAGATAACACATAAGAAAATATCCTATATGGGGTGAGTTATGCTGTTATCAAACCACAAAGCCAAAACTATGAGGGTGTAATTCTAGCTTGGAAACACTGCAAGTACAGAGCAGATACCAGCAGACCCAGCCCTTGTTCCTCTAATCAAAAACATGATCTGATGCTCATTGAAACTGACATATTAGCCAGTGTTTTCACATGGCTAAAAGAAAGGTTTTATACAAAAGACCTGAATTCCCAGTGCTCCAACTGAAATTAATACACTGAACCTGGTCTCTCTGTTAATCTGGACTTTGTTCTGCTGTAGTTCAAAGCACCTGTTGTTAAAAAGCCCTTTGATGCCTGCTTTGTAAGTAGCTATTACGTGGGGAAACGGAACTGATATTAAAACGAAGGGGGTTGATTTTAGGAGGAAAAGGTATTGTAAAAGGAAAAGATAAAAAATGCACAGGGAAAGACAAGTCAATCAGTGTCCAAAGCACAGAATAACATGCTTTGATTTCAGTAATTTCCATTAGACAAACGTTTGGTCTAATATCACTGGACCGAGCAGTTGTCATAAGACAAATTAAGGAATTCATGAGAAACCTGGGGAGAACTCTAAAGAAATAGAGAGACAAACAGTTCTGAGAAAAAGAAAAGGAACAAACCTGACAGAACAAGTGGCCTTTCCCTGTTCTGTAGATTTTCCAAGAATAAATCTATTTAAAGAATAAAATTATTGCAAATCTGCCCCTACAGTAACTGTAGTTATAATGAAAGCCATTAAAATGAATATTTGATAAATGAATAAATGAATAAAAATGAAGGGAATAAATGAATGGTAAATGAATACAAATACTAAATGGTGAAAATTAAATGAATAATTCCCTTAAATGAATAAATCTGCTCTGTTTCAGTTTGTTAGTGCTCTGTACAGATTAAATTCCTCTTAAATGGCATCTTGAAAGGGATTTACATTGTACCACAAGGCTATATATATACTAGGAGGAACCAGCATAATGGAAAGTAAACATTTGTGTGTGTGCCATTGCTGAGCTTCTTCAAAACACATGGAAAACAACAAGAATTTGTCTACTCGTTAGGTTTGCATGAGCATCAATATCTCCATCTCCCTGAGCTGTTTAATTTGCTTCCATTGACTGTGGGCTTGCTGCCCTGTTATTTATTAAGCACTGCTGTGGTTGGTATTGTAGGACACACAAATATCCATGTGTCCAGACAGCGTACAGGCTAGAAGCCAAAGAGAAAGGCAAAAGGATATTGAAAGGTGGAGCCACACATCAGCAGCTCTTGGAAGAAGAAGAAAGTTCAGCGGAGACTATACCAGACCATACAAACACAACCCCCATTATATATTTTAATATAAGCACCACTGAACCTCCTAAACAAGTGAAATAAGAAATTCAACCAATTCCTCAGGTTTTAACACCAGATTCAGTGTATTTACAATCCAAAATGGATTGTAAGACAATCTGTCTGTAAGACAAACTTAATTCAAATTCTGCTCATCAGTAAGGTAAATCTTAACATAATATTGCATACCTGGACCAGAGCCTAGAGAAGTAGAACTCTCTTAGTCCCACTTTGAACTGTTGCTGCATAATTTCCATTTTGCTCAAGCCACTTCTGTCCTCCTCTCATCAGTCAGAAAAGAGGCCATAAACCAGGATACCTGGAAATCAGTCAAGGCTGCTACATGCTTCTGCTTTACTTGTCCCCTGCTTTGGGATTAGCTCTGCGCAGCTGCGATCGTTTGGTCATTAATGACATTGCTTCTTAAGGGGGACTCATTGGGGAACAACTTTCTTTTTTTTCCTCTAGGTTTCAGGTTATAGCTATAGGCTGGAGTCAATAATGAGAGTTGGAATAAAGTTTCCAGCATGTTGAACTGGAGATTCTCATTTCAGGAATGTGGTGCTTTGCTCTGCTTGTTTCCTTATCTGAGCTTCAGGCTTGTAAGCCAGCGAAAGCCTTCTACTTGCCAGCCAGTAATTGCTTCCTGATCCTGTGTGATGCCTATAACCCAGTCCTGAAAACAAATACGAAAGTACATATGTTCCTCGTCATAACAAAGAAAAATTTGAAAAGTCTGCAGAGGAATAAATGAAGAGTCTTATTATGCATGAACATCCTCTTATTGCTGGAAAAGGGGCTGAGATCTTCATCCTATTGCCCTTGATGTTTACAGTAATATTACGAGCAGACATCAATTAATCTGGAACAATTAACAGTAACAGGATGCTCAAAATCCATTAAACATGACATGTTTTCCTCTACTACCCCTCTTTCCACTTTCTGACCCTTACAGTACGATATGCCCCTTAAACACTCAGTACGTAGCTATCTCCTCCTTTTCTTCCTCTCCATTCCTCTCTCATTTTCTCCATCTTTCCATTCATCTTTTTCCATCTTACACTGGATTTCGTACCTGCCAGAAAATCTATTATTCTTGTAATAGCAGTTTTATTTGACCAGTTAAATGGTTTTAAACCAATGGTTGGGAAAGACATTTTTATAGTTTTAATTCTGCCTGAGCATTAGAAGAATGTTTTCATTATCTTTGTTATCATACTACTGTCCTGCCAAGCTCCAAACCTGTTGCAATTCCTCATCCACTTCAATTGTTTAAGTTAAGATAAGATTGATGAGCAAAAAAATACTGAAATACAAGGCTCCATGTGATATTATTTACTCATTAAATGCTGAAGAGCCACTTGGTGGTCCTCATTCCTTTTTATAGCTATTGACTGAAATGTTGCATCATTATCAATTGCAGGGATTTGAAATGTTGAGAACAGTAGAGAAATGGAGAATGAGATTTCATGGTCACATGAAAGCCAAAAATACTGTCATTCTTATGTTGGAACATCCCTTAAGCTTTATTTAATCATTAATTGATTACTAAAAAATCTCCTTCAGATTCATTTTATTTTAAAGAATGTGGCCTTGCTAGTTTGTTGGAAAGGGTTTTTTAAACAGCAAAATTAGTTATATATGATGTGACATGAATTATAAAGCAGTTGTCATGGAGATGTTGCTAATGCAGGACACTATATGCTGTGTGCTTTGGAAACTATGGAGTGTATCTGTTCACAAGCACCTTTCCTGAAAGTCTTATAGTTGGTGGTTAGGGTGTTACTGGGATAGTTCCTTGGTCTATGAGTAAGAATTATACTCTAGCAGTGATCTATCCAGGTAGTTCTCACTTTACACCTGTCCAGATATTATACTGGAGATTTCAGTGATATTCGAAGATAGCAATGAGGCGGCAAATTGAAATATATGTATTGCTCTGAAAATTATGTTTTTTCAAGGAAACATAGAAATTACTCAGGTAGAATCAAAACTGGTAATCTTAAGTGCTTGAGATCTTGGACTTCTTTTGTTTCTTGATATATCAATATTAATTTATTAGACTGAAAGTCACTAGATGTATAAAAGAGATCTTAACAAACTAGTGGTTCAAGATTTCCTTACTGCTGTAGGATGTTGGTAGGTGGCTTACAGAGCTGTTCCCTTCTGCTTGCACAACTGTAAAATGGAGACGTTTATGCCTGGTTATCTTTACAAAAGCTTTAGAGCTCTATTTAGATACTAGAAATGTCTTTATCTCAAAAAGCTACCAGTCTAAAGCTACCAGTCCCTAGTTTTCCTAAGAGTTGTACTGTGTTGTATATACAGCAATAGTTGTCTTAAGTAAGTTTGGGTTCTAAGTGTTGTGTTCTGTCCTTAACAGTCAATGGGCAATATTCTGCTTGCATCTCACCAAGCAGAACAAAATGGCACATAACTTGCTTTTTTAGGTATGTGAATTTGGAGGAAGCCTTACAATGTTATAAAATCTCATAACTGCAAAGTATTATTATTTTCGTGTCATTTGTGGTAGTGTCCATCAAAGATACTGTGGTTCCTGACAGAAAACAAAACAAAACATATAGAACATAGTCATACTGAAAAATTGCTAAATAGGTTTTGCATTAAGCATTGAGTTCACTATTTTATATTTTCAAAAATATGTAGAAAATCATGATGACTTGCAAAATGAAACTTAAGAGACCAGTTCATGAAAAAATTATATGCCCCATTTACTCTGGCCTCCTATGTACTTTCTTTTTTATTAGCTCACTTATCCTTCATATGCAGGAGACCATCTCTCTAATATGCAATGCAGAAGAGAATGCCACAGAATGGGGAAGGAATAAGCCAAAACAGACAGTAGCATTTCGAATGCAGAAATTCACCCCACATTAGAAAAGGAATGAGGCACACGGGGTTCTGTTGTCATCTGAGTGTTTTTCAGTCTAAACAAATGAATAAATGAGTTAGAAAAAAAATCCCAATGTCTTTTTACAGTGTCCAACATATTATGATTTAGCATGCAAAGAAACATATTTTATTGCAGAAAGGACTCGGTACTTTCTGGTTGTTTTTCTCTGCCTATAGTTCTTTCTATAGTAAACTATAACCTAATAGCCATAACTGTAGTCATTAGGGGGGTTCATTGACCCTCAAAAATCATTTGAAAGCTCACATGCTCCAAAACAGAGAGCCTTTGCATTTCTCTCCAAGTGAAGAGAAGTCATCTGTCTGTGTTATCTCACAGATGCTACATGATGTAAGCTCCAGTTCTGCTCCAGAAAATATAGTTTGTTGTATTCACCTCTTTGGAAATTATCCAAACTGCTTAAGAAATGTCAAAACAGAAAATGCTTCACCCTTGCTGTGATTTTATCTTGGGTTAGCCCATGCTAGTTAAGATGGATAAGACCACATTGTTGCCTATTGACCATTATTTAAGTTTATTTTTGGTGTTTTTCCATTACTGTCATGCTGTCTTCTGTACTTTTGCCACTGATCTCACTGGACTAGGATCTCAACACATTACTGCAACATCTCAGGCACATGTGTGGTGAAAGACGAGTTTTAACTTATCAGCTGAAATACTCTAGCCTTGAATGTGTCATTATGTATATCTCATTAGATATATTCCAACTGTGACATACAATGATACCTGCAAAGTAACAAAAACCTTATTAAAAGTTATATGCAGCCATTTTCCCTCGTTCTGCTGATTAGTTTGCTACTTTTAAAGAGGAAAGCTAAGGAGGAAGCTTGAAGATAAAAACATAATTAAACATTAAACAAGATGAGGCTAATCCCACATTCTTTTCTCTGGCAAAAATGATTAACTTGGAAGTGGAGTTGGCAGGGGAGAGAGCACAATATAAAGTAATAGAATGCCATTAATTTACCATGAACAATGATGTAGGAAGAGTCAACAAACGCTGTGAGAACCTAGATATTTTCATTTATTTCTAACATTTCATACTACTAAAAGGTACCTGGAACTTACTGTTCTCATAATTTTTCTGTACTATATCATATAGAGCACCTCAAAATAATCCTCATAGTAAATCATTATCTGCATTTCACTGCAGTCCTGTGTATACAATTTCACTTCTGAGCTGAAATCAAACAAGTCCTAAGATTAGATGGCAGGACGGGATGTTAAGTTAGAGTTTTAAAGCTAACTGTGGGACAGTGATTATTTGCAGGATATATATGGCAAGCCTAAATAAAGCTTAATTATGGACTTACAGTTTGCTGATTATAGAAGAAGCTATGGGCTCCACATGCCAAAAAACAAGAAGATGGTTTATCATGCCTCAACTTCTTTCTTGATTTCATCCTTCTCTGCCCTGCTCTGAATAAAAGCCAATAGATTATCACACAAATCTGTCATGAAACTTAATAGTGACTTCCTATGGTTTGCAACATTTAGAGAATCTTGAATCGAAAGGTGGTCACGGAATGGTAAAGTTACCAGGGAGTACTGAAGAATATTAAAGTCATCTGTACCACATGACACCAAGGAGTGAATCGTGATAGTTGTTTCTGTTGTGGAAGGGAAAATGGGAATGTGTGTAGAGACAGTAAACCTGTAGAGTACTGAAGTAATAATTAATCCTTTTTCTGCATGTCAATCAAAAATGCTATACTCTAGGGGTGAGAATGTGTTTGGCTGAGAACAAGCTTTTAGTAAAATAGATTTGGCAGCTGTGTGTTTGCAGATGCTCCTGAAATATGAATCATGACATTTCATGACAACAAACACGGAGAATTGCAGGATCACAGAATGGCTGAGGTTGGAAGAGACCCCTGGAGATCAACCCTGGTCACCTAGAGCACACGGGCCAGGACCCTGTCCAGATGAACAGCGGCATCCTCTCTGGCAATCTGTTCCAGTGCTCAGTCACCTTCACAGTGAAGAGGTTTTCCCTAACGGTCCGAGAGAGCTTCCTGAGTTTGTGCCTGTTGCCTCTCATCTTGGGCACTGCTGAGGAGAGTCTGGCCCCATTCTCTTTCCATCCTCCCTCCAGATATTTACGTACATTGATAAGATCACCTCTCTTGACCTGCAATGCAATAGGAAGGCAATGTTCTTCCAATGTTTCCAAGGAAGGCAATGCTCTTCCTATTGCTTTCCAGGACAGCACTGGCCTGATCAAGCGAAGATGATCACCTTCTTGTCCCTCACAAGCTTGGAAACTGTATCCAGATACACTGGTGTCCACACCAAAATGTCTGTTGTGATATTCTGGTTCCTTTTGGTTTTTGCATCAGCTGTATGTACTATATGTATATGTGTTTACATATAAATCAACTGAACTGTAATGAGGAAGACTCTTTGCTGCCTAGATCAGAACATAACATTGCCACAACAAGATCCTGGTAACAAAACAAAACAAAACAAACAGATAAGAACATCTAAAATACTTGCATAGGTTCTTCATGAAGACTGTGAATTCTGGTCAATACAGTAGCATGAACAAATTCTTTAATTATCTGTGATCACTACATTCTCATAAAAGGCTTCCATTTTTATCACAAAACCTCAAAGATTAATTTGCTAAAGACGGGGTATCTAAGATCAGCAAACATCTTCAGTGCAGAATGCATAAAAAGCATTCTCCTCCACATTTGGGTATACAATAGGAAGCAACTGTCTAAACAAATAAATAAATAATTAAAGTAAGAGTCTCCTCATAATCTGGTACTTCTTAGCATTCTAATTTTATGTTAATTATTATGAGATTTATAGGAAATACAAATCAAGTCAACAGAAGGAGAAAGAGGCTCACACAGGAGAACTTGAATGAAGATGTGAAGTTAGTTTGAGCTGATGCTCAATATCACATCGGATGCCATATAAAATCTACCTAATCTTTGGTTATGCTTGGTTAACCTAGGATAAAATATTGAAGAACCATTAAAGATGCAGACACTCACTTGCCTGATTTTTTTAATCTGTGAAAAAATATACAGTCCTGCCAACTACTCTACCAAAGCAAAACAAATGCTACTAATGACCTGACTCTGCCTCGTTCCTTCTTTGGCCTATGTTTGTTTGGTTTTGTTTGGTTTTTACTGTTTTCATTTAAATGTATACCTTCTGTAAGAAGGGAGGTTGTGACCTTTTTTTTTCCCATTAAAATACATTCTTGTAATAACTTTTTTGCACATTAAAATTCCAGTTTGCCATGAATGTTGAATGGTGCTGTATGTTCTGTGCCAATTGTGGCTGTGGTCTCTCAGGTGATATCTACCAGATATACCTAGTCTGACCTGATGTAGATCACAAACCATCAATTCGCTACCAGTGAACATCATATCAAGCACAGAGGGTAGTAATGTAACATTCCTAAAAATAGATTTGTCATCAAAGGCTTCATGCTTCTGTATTAAACTTCTAAATCCCTTTTGTTCATTCTTAAGGAATTTGCAAATAGCAATTAGTCCTTTAACATACAGGATTTAGTATGAAATATGAGTAATTTAGGAAAGTACAGTTTTACTCATATTCATTCTGTGGATCACAATAGTTATGAACAGTTCTTTTTAGCCAACAGCCAGACTTGATAGGAAGAATCCAGATACGCTATTTCTTTTGTCTGCGTGTTCCGGTGAAGATTACTTTCATGAAGACTCTTTGCCTCATTTTTTACTTCAAAATATTCACTTTCAAAATTTACTTCATTTTCTAGAGGATATTCATTTCTTTCCAATTAGGGATAAAGATTCGTGGCAATTACTGCAATCAAGAGAAAGCTCACAGCCTTGGAGCAAAGAGAATCCTTGGTCTGGAGACTGAAAATATCTCACATATATGGCTTTAAACAGATTGTATTTTCAGGCCATTGCCCACTTTTTTTGTATTCCAGTAGTGAGGAAAAAAAAAAAACTATTCTTTGCAGAAGTAATCAAGTCGCAGTGCAGGATGCTGTTTCTGGCTAAGGATGTTTATTTGTTATTTAGTATAATATATTGAAAGTCATAGGGATGCTGATAGCTTAGCACAGCTGCCTTCCATCATGAGTTGCTCAGATGCAGTTCTGCTAAAAAGCTCATAGATGAAATGTTTTCAGCTAGCTCGGGTTAATAAAGATAGCTCCCTCCTCATCTCAAGGAATGGAGCCAATAACGAGTAACAGAAATAATACCATAAATCCTTCTTTATAAAGTGGAATTGACTGTTATTTGCTAAGAATGCCTTTCAAGGTGCATCTGCATAC